>CABHPQ010173815.1:18527-35068 GCA_902168405.1 Peromyscus aztecus | reverse complement strand
TCGAGAAAGAGAGAGAGAAAGAGAGAGAGAGAAAGAAAGCAAGAGAGCAAGCAAGAAAGTGTAGCCACTAAAAGCTTAAATCCAGCCACGCCACGTGTTGCGGCTTGAGTGGAGTCAAGCCTGGGCTGCGGCTCCCTTAAACTCCGACCACGTGCGTAGGCTTTACAGGCAGGTACCCTGTTCGGCAGGGCAGGCCTGAGTTGTTTGTAGCACTGGCTTTTAAGCTAACCGCTTGGGGCCTGAGGCCAAACCGACCTTGGCCCCGGCTAGAGACCAGGCCGTCCGGAGCCGACCGCCGAGGCGGGAAACCGGACCAGCCGCGGACCCGCCGCAAGTCAAGCGGTTTCTTATGGAGTCTTGTCACGTTGGGCGCCAAATGTAGATGTAACCAACTGTCTTATTAAATAAGAAACACAGAGCCAAGGTAAAGATAAAAGCCCAAGAGGTCAGAGTTAGGAGCTTACCCGCGTGCTGCTGGCTAGCTTCTTCCGCCAAGAAACCTCTCCGAAAAAAAGGGAGCTACTTCCTGTGCGTTTGTCCTTAAATAGAGTTCTGGTTCTTCCTTCTCATTGGTCATAAACCCAACTACGTGGCTGTCTCATCACTGCCTCTCTGTACAGACCTCCAGGTCTATGGTTGGTATTGAGATTAAGGGCGTGTGTCTCCAAAGCACAGAGATCTACCTAGTTCTGCTTGCTGAGTACTGGGATTAAAGGCGTGCACCACCACCGCCCTGGCTTTCCCTATGGTTTGCTAAATAACTCTGACCTCTGGACAACTTTATTTATTAACATACAAATAAAATCACATTTCAGTACAAATAGAATACCACTATAATTCAGCCTCACAGAACTCCTGAATATGAGCATAAACAGTAGGTATGGTATTTCCCCATCACTAAAAATATTCTACCTTCATGATCTCACCATTCCATTTCCATGGAACAGTGGAGGACAGAGAGTTGAGAACATATGAGTTCTGAAAGCATTTGAGAGAAAGTAGGTAATGTTAGATATCAAAAGTACCATTTAGGGAAATATTTTGACTTCAGGGAGTACAGTTCAATGGAAGCAACATAATCTGGTTTACTGCTTTTGCTCCTGGGACCCCTCACACTCTTCAGTTACTCTGAGACACATGGGTGCGCTATGTAACAAGAAATACTTTGACTGACATGGGAAATGAGAAAAGGAATACAGAGTAGACCTTTTCTCTAAGTGTGTGTGTGTGTGTGTGTGTGTGTGTGTGTGTGTGTGTGAGAGAGAGAGAGAGAGAGAGAGAGAGAGAGAGAGAGAGAGAGAGAGAGAGAGATTTCTTTCATTGCTGTGATGAGTAAATTGTGGTCTCTTCCTGCAGGAGGTTAATATGTGGACCTAATGCTATTGATGTTGAAGTCACACCTATCTGGAAACTACTCATCAAGGAGGTAATTTCTCCAGGACTTTGCCTGGACATTGGGGAGAAAGTGATGAATCTTTGCTCTGGTCAGGTGGGGATCCAACTTGTTAATAAGTGACTACAATTTATGAGCTTTTTTTTTTAAGAGAATGCTAACCATGCTTTCTGGATACACCATGTGCTCTTTTCCTTCAAGCTCTTTGGGCACACTGTACTCTATAAGGCAGACTGTGACTCTCATGTGTCCACTTCTTATCTGAAGACTCAGATGAATGCTGAGGTTTTCCCCTTTCTTAAAACACTATGCTGCTTATCCCATTTCAATTCTGTGAAACTAAAATCACATTTATTTTAGTAAAAAAATTTTCTTAGACAACATATGCAATTACCTAAACATTCAAAACTGTAGGGAGGAAACCATATTTGTTTAGCCTCTCTGAGGTCTTCTGATCTCAATGTGTATGAGAGGGAAAGAATGGCTTAACCATCACTTAGTAAGATAAAAATGTTCTCTTATGCTTTTATTGTGGGATTTATTATTTTGAAACCATACAGCAGTCCTCTGTGTCTTTCTGATATTCCATCTCCATTCATCTTTGCCTTAAAAAGGCTTCCTAAATTCGAGATACTTTCTCAATATTTCTAAACACATTTGAGAATGACAGAAGACCAAGCAAATTGGTTGAGAAAGGTTCTGTGGGCTGCCTCCCTTGCCCGAAGCCAGGATTCCTGTTCCTGTGAGTAACTACAGTGAAGTTGAGGAAAGGCACAACATGTGTTTAAGTCAAATAGGACTACAACCATTGATGTTGACGTCTGTCCCCCCACCCCTTGCAGTGAACCAGATGTATGGCTACAGCGTGCCATGTCATTTTCGCTCCCCACTTACGGAAAAATACAGTTTTGCTTTCCATCAACCCATCAGTGAAAAGTTGCATTATATGTGGCAGCTGGTTTGTCATAGAGTGGACAACAAAGTAGTTTAATTCTGTAAACCCAAGTGTGTCACCTTTCTGAAGTCCAGGGAGTATAAACGGGGGACGATAACATCTACTCTTCATCGATGACTCTGAGGCTTAGCACAATGACGTGCGAAGCACAGCTCTGCGGATTGCCAAGTGTAGCCGTGATTAAAATAAGTGCTCTGGGGTCAGAACGCTTTAAGGATTTAGATTTTTGGCTCCATGACAGTCATAGCTGTGTGACCTTGAGCAAATTTCTCAAGATCTGAGGCTCCAGGTCCTTATCTTCAGAATTGAGATAAGTAATAACTTCTGGTTAATGAGGTAATTGTGGGAAAGAAATGAAAAGATTCAGCACATTGTCTAGCACACAGAGACTGCTGATGAAATAGATCAAGAAGAATAGCGTATCGCGTGGGGTGATTTAGGTCGCAGTGCTGATTAGGAAAACAAGCCAATGAACAGCCAACCATGTGTGAAGCCCGAATACCATTCTTGTCTTCCTGTCTTTATATCTGCTAACAGGTTCTAAATCCATTTTACATCTTTCAACTCTTCAGTGTCTGTCTGTGGTTCAGTGAAGATTACAAAGAGTATGCTCTGGCCATCATCCTCATGTCTGTCATTTCCATAGCTCTGACCGTGTATGATCTCAGACAGGTGAGTTCCCCTGGGTCCTGCGCTTGACTTCCCTGGCTTGCTCTTGGACAAGAATCTTGAAATAGCGTGGCCCCATCCGTGTGAAACAAGATCATGTTCATGAAAACACAGCAGAACTGCCGCTGTCCAGAGGGCGACAGGAAGGGAACTTCCTGTACATCCCAGTCCTTGGGAAGATGGAGGAACCTGTGTTAATATGAAGTCCTTGATCTTTTTGTTTGTTTGGTGTTCATCTACCAAAGTTCTAGTTCACCACTTCAGTTTCCTTATACTTATAGCAGGAGGTCTAGGTACTGTTGGAAGAAAACCATGTGGAACAGATATGAGTTGATCATTTATGAATCCATAAGTACCAACCTCTTCCTGGCAAGTTTTCTATACACCTCTCATCAAAGTGTTCTCCCACGCATTGAGAATACATTTCAAACAGTCCCTCTTCAGAGATGCTCGTCTTTTCATCGTTGCTTTCTCAGCAAACAATCTCACAAGTTATTTCACAAAGCTGATGGAAGCCTAGTATGAAATTTGCTCACCTCCATACTATCTTTTGCCAAATGCTCCATTCTCTTCAGCCCTGGCTTCCCTTCCCTCTCATCACAGTGGACGACATGTCTAAGAGATCATCATCTGTCTGTGCCCGAGACACCTGCTCTTACCTTTTTGGGGGGTGTTCATGCAATCCACAGATGACTCTTCCTTCTGCACCTTCCCAAGGGTTTATCTGTGTTTAACATTCTCCAGCTTTGTCAGACTTAAACACAAAACTCCAACAAAGGACCATTTTTCTCTGTACTCTGCACCCATCTTCAGTTACTGCTGTAGCTTCCTTCTTCCTTTTAATAAAAGTCTCAGCTCTTTATGCACACGCTCATGATCTGAACACCTTTCTTTCACTCTTTACATGCTGACATGATTTCTCCTTTCATGCCTCCATCTAAACAACTCTTGTTAAGGGCACCAATACAATCCTAAAGCCTATAGGTAATTTGAAGTGAAATTTAAAAAAAAGACATTTAAACTTAGCTAGTCATTTTCTCTTGTACAAGGAACAATATATGGGTATATTAAAAAAAATTTAAGGCAGAGTAACACAATAAATGAAAATAGGATCCCTTTCCATGGAAAGAATCACCAGTGTCCAAGCCGGACTTTTAGGACTTACTGGGGCCAGATGTTCTTTACACGTTAGTAATATTTTACAGACAGACAGACACACACACACACACACACACACACACATCTGCTTTTCAGAATGAAAGTATGCCACATGCACTATTTTGCAATTGCATTTTAACTGAATATATCTTTAATATTGTTCCATATTGACACATACTTTCTTTAGAACTGATGTAGTTTTATAACTGTGTGCTGACTATTTTGGCTACTGATAAGAGTCTTAGGTGGTTTTTAATCTTCTGCTACTAAAGCAAAGCTGCAGTGAGGGTCTTTACATATAGGGTTTTCCATACTTTACATCTGTAATGACTTACATTACATAGAAATGTGTGTGTATAGCTTATTGTTTGTAAATATATTTATCTATTTGACTACATGGGTAAAATATGAAAATATATTTAAATACATATTTTAATATATATCTTTAAGTAAATTTATTGATGATAAGAGTCATATTTCTGTTGTTTTCCATTCTATCTTGTTTCTTAACGTAGCCTTAGGAATATAAAAGGCTGCTTAATAAATGTTGGTTGAGTGAATGCCCACATGAATGAAAGGGTGACTTAGTAGTTCAACACTCTTTGGCCTTATCCTACTGTACTAAATATTCTTAGGGCATACTTATCAGATTTAAAAATAATTCAGAGAGTGTCTTTTAAAAATTTCCCATATATGTGTGATTTTGGTCATTGTAATTTCTCTCCCCTATTGCCTTCTCTCATTCTTCCCCCATCCCACTGAAACCCTTCCCCCATCAAGGCCCTCCTCTGCTCTGATGATTGTGTGTGTGACCCACTGACCTCACTTAGGGTTGCCTGCATAAGCATGGATTAGGAGTTATTTTCTGGAGCATGGTCAGATTACCAGTGACTATACCACTGAAGAAAACTATACTCTCTCTCCCAGCACACCATTAACTCCCCACAATCATCCTGGGAGAGGTGGAGCCTTGTGAGCTTGTCCCCTTAGGGAGTGTCTCAAATAATAATAGTAGGATGAAAAATGAAAACCTGAAATGATTGGAAAACTTAACCAGTCAGAAGGTCATTCACACAATGCTTTCTTATTAAATGTGGAATAAAACATTTATTTATTTTTGTCTCTTTGTCTCGATTCACTCTCAGTGTAGTTCATTTATCACACACACACAAAAAAAATCACCAATGGGAAGACTCTGTTCCTACCCAGGATCTCCAGCTGGCAGCCTAAAGTCCTCCATGTTTACAGAGGGCTAGCTCCATACTGAGCAATACCTGGGGTCTATACTCACACAGATAAATGTTGTCTGTTTGCCTTCTCTTTGCAGCAGTCTGTAAAACTGCACCATCTTGTTGAATCACATAATAGCATCACAGTCTCTGTATGTGAGAGAAAAGGTAAGTTACACTATTTTATACCTACATGTTATATCCACAGGCAATCAGAAAGTGACTTGGTTTCTGTTTTCTGATTGTTCCCACCAACTCATCTGCATGTACATTGTTCTTATACATCTGCTTATGAGAAAGAGGAATCTGAGATCTTTTCACCATAAGAAGGAAACCCATTTCATAGAGGTTGAATTTGCATGGCAAACCAAATATATCTGTAAGGTACACAATTCAGTAGATTTTGACATATGTGTATACTCATAAAAGTCTGGACATCATCAAGCAGACAGGATGACTTGTCGCCTACAGTTGTCTTGAGTCCATTTGTCCTTCCTCCCCTTTTGTCTCCCTCATACACAGTAGTCATTTATCTGCATTCTGTTGCTATAGGTTAACATCCCTATTTAGAATTGTACATAATATGCATTCTTTTGTCTTTTATAATATATTTTGGGTTAGTTTGGCAAGAGGAGAACAATATTCACAAAGATTCATCTGCTTTTGTTAAGAGCATCCATCATACATTCTTTTTTATTTTCTAAGGTATGCCATTAGATGGGTATACATACATTCATTTAATTCACCTGTGGATGATATTTGGGTTATCTCACTTTTTTTTTTGTTACAAACCACAGTGCTGTGAACAGTCAGGTGTGGGTCCTTTCATAGACATACTCTATCATCCCTTGTATGTACCTAGTTACAGAGCAGTTAACCCCGGGGTAGATGCTCAACATTTTAAGAAGCTAATGAATTGTTTTCTGAAATGATTGTGGCATTTCCATTCCTACCTGCTGTGTACGACAGTCTCAGTTCCACATTCTTGCCCCCACTCAGTGTGGCCAATCTATGTAATTTTAGCCACTTTAAATTATGGAATAAAATAAAGTATCTTATTACTTTAATTTGCATTTCTCCAATGGCTAATGGCCCTGAAGATCTTTTCAAGGGCTTATTTGTGACTCACATGCCTTTTTTGAAGTATCCGTTTGTGTCTTTTGTTAAGCAGATTGTCGTATTATTAAATGTTATCAGACATCTCCTCTCAGTCTATGATGTATCTTATCGTTTTCTTCACAGCATCTTTTAAAGGGCAAATGCTTTTACATTTTAAAGTCCAGCTAATGAGCCTTTTCCTTTAAGGATTATACTTCTAATTTCTAAGGCATCTTTGCAAATTTTAAGGTCACTGAGCTTCTCTATATAGTCTTAAGCTTAAGTCCTACATTGTGCTTTCACCATCTGCTTTGCGTCTGTTTTAGACTGAAGCTCACTTTTCTCCATCAGGTATTTAAGTACGCTGACGCCGTTTGCTTGAGGGGATTGATGCTGCACTAGCGTGTTGCCTACGAATCTTTGCTAAGCGCCTGTTGTCTATGAAGGCGGGGACCACTTTGTGGACCCCGTGCTTGGTTCTCTCACTGCCCTGCCAGGGTCACACAATGTCACTGATAACATGATCTGAATAAAGTCATGTTAGTGCTTCCAGTTGATTCTCCTTCAGTGCTGCTTTGATGTATCATGTGCCCCCTCCAGGGTTAACATGGTCTGTTAATTTGGAGTGGTCTAGAATCGCCACGGAGATGAACTTCTGGATGCCACCTCTGAGTAATTATGAAGACCAAGCTAGACTCTCAGTGCGCCTGTGGACAGTTATCTTTATTATGCTAACTGGGGTGAGAAGACTCACTTGGACCGTGGGTGGGCGTGACTCTGAGGCCCCAGACTGAGTAAAAAGGAGAAAACAGACTGGACACTCATATTGCGCTTCTTTCTCCTTCTGACTAGATGCAGTGTGGCCAGCTGTCTCAAGCTGCCAGACTTTTTTCATGGTTGGACTGTATTCTCTCAACCTGTAAGCTGAAATAAATCCTCCCCCTTTGAGTTGTTTATCACAACAAGGAGAAAAGTAAATAACACAGAAAATTAGCACTGCAAGGTGATGTTGCTCTGATAACGTGACCATGTGGGTCTTAGGCCTTTGAAATTATTTGTGCCTAGAATATGGAAGAGTCTGGTACTTTTAGGGAGGAAAGTCCTAGTGTGTTGGAAACAGAGCTTAATGTGCCATTCTGATGGAAACCTAGAAGACAAGAAAAGCTGAGAGAAACAGACGGTGGTTGCCTGTGCTCATGAGGTTTCAGAGAGGAACTAGGACTCCATCAGAATTGGGCTGTGGTCATTCATGTGATAGTTTGGTCAAGAATCTTGTTTCACTCTGCCCGTGTCTGGAGAACTTGAGTGAAGTTGAATTCAAATGTAATGGACTAATTGGTTAGGTGGAGGGTATTTATCGACAGCAAAGTATTCATTGGCTGTTTCATGGCTACCCTTTCCTGAACTTATCCAGGTCTACAGTGAAAAGGAGCAGAAATTTGGGCAGAAGGATGTGAAAATGTGCAGTTGGTTGGGGAGGCAGAGAGCTTGACCAAATTGAACTTTGGAGCCACAGTACGTACTGAAAAAGAGGCTGTAATTATTAAAGAGAAGTATTTTGTTCTACATTGGGGTAATAGGAAATGTACCCTGGTGGCAAGACCCCATTCATCAAAGGTTGAAACTTGAAATGCAGGCTTATTTGAAAAAAGAGAGTCGAAATTGAGGAGGCAGCTAACAGGAATCCCTGCTCCTATAAATCAACTGCCTAATTAAAAGTTCCCCATGGTTCATCTGATGGGGAAAGTTGCAGGTGTGGAGTAGAGCCGGCCTAAGAAGGAGGCTGTGTATGCTGTAAGTGACAGAAGTGGAGGACTGGAGTTACTCAAGCCCTGTGGAGCCCATATGATTACATTATGAGCCCCAGACGCTGCATATGGAGCTGTAGGATTTGATATTTGATCTGCTGCGTTTAGATCATGCGTTGCTTTAAGCATTCCTTCCTAAGGCCCCATTCTTCTCTTTGGAATTAGAATGTTTACGGCAGTGGTTCCCAACCTGTGGGTCATGACCCATTTGGGATTCGAATGACTTTTTCACAGGGGTCACATATCAGATATCCTGAATACCATATATTTACATTAAAAATCATAAGTAGCAAAATTACAGTTATGAAGTAGGAATGAGATAATTTTATGGTTGGGGGTCACCACCACATGAGGAACTGTATTAAGGGGTCACAGAATTAGGAAGGTTGCGAACCACTGGTTTATGGTGTGACATTAAATGCTAAAGGTATGCAACTTGTAACTAAAAAATTTATATTTTAAAGGTTCACAGTTAAGAGTCTGTCTTATGTCTTAGAAAGACTTGATCTTTGTGCTTTTGAATGGCATTGGAATTGTTAAATTGTTAAAGACTTTGGGGACTTTTAGAGACAAACTAAATGTATATCACATTATGAGCTAAAAAGGAAACTTCTAAGTGATAAGAGTGGAGTGTTATCATTTAAAATGATGTGTTGGAGTGACAAGTTGATAAGAGATGATTTGTGATGATTAATATTATTGTCAACTTGACAAGATCTAAAGTCACCCATGGGTCAGGTCTGTAAGGGATTATCTCATTAGTTTAGTCTTTGAGCATGTCCATGAAAGATTATCTTGATTAGGTTAATTGAGATGTGTTGTCCAACCTTAACTGTGGGTAGCACTGTTCCACAGGCTGCGGTCCTAAGCTGAATAAAAAGGAGCAAGCCAGCTGAGCACCAGTATTCATCTCTTTGTTTTCTGACTATGGATGCACTGTGACCAGCTGTCTCTGGCTCCCACCGCCATGAGTTCCTCTTCATGATGGACTGTATTCTCTTGGACTCTAAACTCTTCCTCAAGTTGATTATTGTCAAATATTTTGTTGTAAAAATGAGAAGATATAGTAACAAGTGCAGACTCTTCTTTTCAAAATGACTTGGAAAACAATTTCTTTAATTGTTTATTTCTTTAAACTGTGATGAGATTTTGATTGGTGTTGTGTTAAGTCTGTAGGTCAATGGTAGAAAATGAACCTATTTACATCTCTGGATATTTTCTGCAGAGATGTAGATTTCTTTAGTTCTCCTTAGGTCCCTGTCTTCGGTAGTTTGCAGTCATCAGTGTGTGAACCTTAAACATTCTTTCTCAGATTTATTCTTAAGTATTTCAGAGTTTCGATGCTATTATAAATATTATCAAAAGTAAATATTTGTTCATTCTCTACTTATTCCCAGCATGCATTTACTGAGAGTGCTCAGCCAGAGTGTTCAGTATCTCATTTTTACCATGTAAGCCTTTGCTCATAGGCATTTTTTCCAAAGCATACCTAGTGAAGAGTTTACAATAAAGTAAAGTATGAGTTCTTGATGACACTTATGACTTGAGTTTAGAACTATAAATGTTTTATTTTACTTTGAGGATTGTACTTGTGTTTCCCCTTTATACTGAAAACTCCAGTTCTCAGTGACAGCAAAGAATGGTTCATTTGTTTTATCCTACTATATACAATCATCTCAAAACAATAAGCTGACATTCTCAGCAATGAAGTAATTCTGAAAAACAGTTTACAATGTTTTGAAGAGTTCCCCACTTCAATTGTGATAGCTCATTAGAAACAGAGCCAAATATACAATTCGATTTAATAAATTATGCCTCAATATCATTCAAAATAGTTCTCCGCATGGTTCTGCCAACAATGTAATTGATTCATTTCACTCATTTGTTTTAGGTTTTTAGCGTCAGCTTTTCAAATTTACTTTTATTTTACATAGATACTCTAAAAATATCACCATGTTTTAAAATTTAAATTCATGAGCTAGAAGATATTCAGGCTGGTTCAACTTCTTTCTCTCCCCTTTGCCTTGTTTATCATAATTACTTTTGTTATTTTTGAATTTATTCTTACAATTAGAAATATAAGCAAATTATATAAAAAGCAATAGCTTATATTGTGCATGCAAAATAGATTACATAATTACACTGGTGTGTTTTTGTGAACAAAGGTATACCAAATTTAACTATTCTGTTCACACCTATGATTCCATGGACCTTTTATAACAGGATATATACACATTCTTCATTCCTTATGATTCGCAGTCCTCTCATGTGGAGGAACCATTATTAACTTAGTCAGTCTTCTAGTGAATGTGTTCCCAGTCTTACACCATCATAAGTAATGCTGCAATAAAGAGTTTCCATGTATGCCCCCTTGATATTTTCATCAGTGCATCTTTGGTATAGATTTTGAGACGCCAAATTTCTAGATTAGAGAGTAAAGGCACGCACACTTTTGCTGGATAAATGTTGCCACATGTCATTCAGTAGAGATTGTGCCAGCTTGCGTTTAGATTAGTGATGTGAGAGTGACCATTTACCCACCACGGTGCCAACAGAACATGGCAGATTGCTTGATTTTCTAGTCGGAGAGGTAAGCAATGTCATCTCACGCTTATCTGCCTCTCTACTCTTTTTGTTCAGAGACATTGTAAAGAGAGACCATTCCTATTTTCCAGAATGACTTAAAAACAAGTTCCTGAAATCATACAGATTAACTCAGTTAATACAGCAATTGCTAAGCAGCTGTGAGGATGAGGGTCCTGCTCTTCAGAACCCATGTAAAAGCTGGCACATGTGGAAGCCACCTGAATTCCCAGTGCTCAGGAAGCAGAGAGAGGGGATCTCTGGAGTCAACTAGCTAGTCAGAATCGTCAGCTCTAGAGTCAGCAAGAGACCCTGCCTCAAAAAAACCGAGTCAAAGGTGATGGAAAATGACACTTGATGTCAGCCTGGAGCGTGCACACGCACAATCACACATTTGCACATGTATCCGCCCACCCACATGAAAACATGCGTACACATGTACGTATACCACACATACACATAGACAAAAGAGAAAAGAAATAAGTAGTTGACATGTGGCTCCACAATTTCAACATAGCTCACTGAGACCAGGACATTCTCCTGAAGAAACTGCAGCGTCTGCAGGAAGCTAACTGACACATGCTAACAACACATGGTCTGCTTGCTCTTTGTCATGTTTTCTCAGTAATGTTCTCTGTAGGAAAGGGATCCAGGATCACACAATGGTGTTATTTGCCATATATCTTCAGTTTTTTTCAGTTGGTTCTTCTATGAACCATATTCTCCCATTCTGGGTATTTTATAAATTGTCACTATGTTTGGGTTCGGCAAAACACAGATATGATGGTGTATGTGTGTGTGTGTATGTGTGTGTGTGTGTGTGTGTGTGTGTGTGTGTGTGTGTGTGTGTGTGTTTCTTCTTATCAGGATGTACATATTTTAAATTTGTTCTATTACTAATGATGTTAAGTTAGGTTACTTAATTATATAGTGTCTGCCAGCTCTTTTTTTTAAGTATGCTGTTTTTTTCTTTGTAATTAATAGTTATATTGTTGAGAAATATTTTCAGACTATATAAATAGACTATCTCCATCAAATTTTCACCCACTAGTTTTACTATCTACTGATGTTTCCTGACTTAATTATTGCTTTTATACTTGATAAATAAGGATTTTCTAATTTGAACTTCTTAATTATTTAATTGCCATCTTGTTGCGAGGAAAAAAATCTATTTTTCTTTTTACTTATATACCCACTGACCTATGCCATTATGGATTCATGAAGCCCTATTTACTCAATGGTTTTATTATTCTTTATTCTTATTTACTTTGTTAAAATCTTTTCAGATTTAGGCAGCCAGCCCTTTATGTGGATTTGATATCTTTTTGGTCTGTCTCCATTGTTTGAACATTTTCCTATTTAATGGCACAGTGTGTCTCTCCAGCTTCTAATTTCTATTTGCCAGATTGTAACCAGCTTTTTCTTTAAGAAGTTTTCATGATTTCATTTTGGGGGTGTGGGGCTGTGGTTGGAATTGAGAACTCAATATTTGGGCATGTAGCATGCTTGTCCTTATTAGGGAATCACTGCCCCTAGGCTTCCTCAGAAGAATATTAGAGAATATATATTAACAAACTGACCAGAGTCATATAATGTATAGACATTCCTACATATTTGCACATTACTTTATGATGTCCCCAACTCCAAGTCATAGGGTCTTTTCAAGGCTTTCAAGGCTTATGTCCTTTGTACTTCGACTTTCTCTCTTTCTTTTTCTCTGTGAGAAACCTGACTCTCACTGACTTCAGTTGATCTGCTTACGGTATTGGTTCAGCCTGGGTGTGACCAATCCTCCATCACTGTTGATGCTTCCACTGTGCCCAATCTCACTCCAATGTAAACGCCTTCATCACCCGCCCAGACCCCAAAATTCCAGAGCAGGGTACCACTGCTGTGGTTGTATGGTGCCTACCTGGGTTCTGTTGGTCAGAGCCAAGGACACGAACATGACCTTTCATCCCACCTAGACTCCAACACCACCAGTAGCCTGCAAGCCGTCTTCCCAGCCACGTGCGTAGATACATTTCCTGTCGCTGTGATGATGGACCCTGACAAAAGCACCTTGCAGGAGGAAGGGGTTATTTGGCACACAGTTCCAGGTTGTGGCCTGTGGTGGTTTTGCATGAAAATGTCCCCCCCACTCCCCATAGACCTAGATGTTTGAATACTTGGTCCCCAGTTGGTGGAACTGTTTGAGAAGAATTAGGAGGTGTGGGTGTGGTCTCAGAGGTGTGCTACTGGGGGAGGTCTTTGAGGTTTCAAAGCCTTGTGTCACTCCTAATGTGCTCTCTGCTTCCTGTGTATGGCTCTAGATGTGAGCAAGCTCTTGGTTTGCTGTTCTAGCAGTCAGGTCTGCTTGCTGCTGTGCATCCTTACCATGATGGTGAGGGACTTTTATCCCTCTGGAATCATAAGCACCCAATGAAGCATTACTTCAATAAGTTGCCTTGGTCATAGTGTTTTTACCACAGCAACAGAAGATTAGCTCGTACATAGTCTTCATGATAGAGAAGACAATGTGGCAGGACCATGAAGCAGCCAGTGCCATTGCATCCACAGTCGAGAGCAGAGAGCAGTGAATTAATGTTTGCTAGTGCTCAGCGCTCCTTCTCCCCCTCATTCAGTCCAGGCCCCAGCCCATGAAAGGGTGCCACCCCCATTCAAGGTGGGTGTCTTAGTCACTTTTCTACTGCTGTGGTATAATCACCATGACCAAGGCAACTTAGAGAAGGGAGGGTGCTGTGGGAATGTTCTGTATGGCAAATGTGTTGCTAATAAAACACTGATTGGCCAGTGGCTAGGCAGGAAGTATAGGCGGGACTAACAGAGAGAATTAAAAGAACAGGAAGGTGGAGGGAGTCTCTGCCAGCCACCGCCAGGACAAGCAGCATGTAAAGATGCCGGTAAGCCACGAGCCATGTGGCAAGGTATAGATTTATAGAAATGGATTAATTTAAGCTATAAGGACAGTTAACAAGAAGCCTGCCACGGCCATACAGTTTGTAAGCAATATAAGTCTCTGTGTTTGCTTGGTTGGGTCTGAGCGGCTGTGGGACTGGCAGGTGAAAGAGATTTATCCTGACCGTGGGCCAGGCAGGAAAACTCTAGCTACAGGAGGGTTTATTTGGGCTTAGACTTCCAGAAGGTTAAGAATTTGTCACCATCGTGGTAGGAGACGTAAGGCAGCGGGCAGGCATGGTGGCAGGAAGAGCTGAGAACTCATGTCTCTAACTGTCAACAGAAAGCAGCGAGAGTAAACTCAACGTGGCACTGAGATGTTTCGCTCTCAAAACCCCTCCCCATGACATACTTCCCCTTCAAGGCCACAGTCCAGAAGCTTCTCAAACAGGGCCACCAACTGGGGACCACACATTCAAATGTTTGAGAAGATGAGGAGCATCTCATGCTAACCACCACAGTGGGTCTTCTCACCTACAGTAACCTGTCTGAGGCTACCCTCCTCAGAGATTTCCATAGGCTAACTTAATAGACAGTTCCTTGTTGAGATCGTCTCCCCAGATGATTCCAGATTCGGTTAAGGTGACACTTAAAACTAACCCTCACGGCAGCCTATATGCTCAGCCCCATGACCTTTTTGAGACTGAATAAGGGAAGAAAGAAGTTCGGGCATCCAGGCAGGTAACCAGGAAGGAAGGGAGGGAAGAGGAAGGAATGAATAAAACAAGCAGCTTTTCAAATCTTGAGCATGCAACTTGTGCGTGTGTGTGAACTGTTAGTATCTGGCAATTTATCACACAGTTTCTGTACATCTGTTGCTTGAAGATGTCTTTGTATATGAAAAATATTAGTCTTTTGTGTGTAAGCATCAAATATGTTTTCTGAGTTTGTCATTATTTTTTCTTGGCTTTTCCGTCCTTGACACTCTGGGAGCTTTATTCCATGCAGTCTGTTTCCTCCCTTTTTTTTTGTCTTCAGAGTTTGAGCCTATGCTGAGGACTAGCCTCTCTTTTTACATGTTTTAGCTGCTTCTCTGAGAATCCACAGCATGGAGCAGTGGGATTGTTGACTGTGAGAACATAACCTGACTGTCTGCTCACACTTTCAGCTGGAGCCCAAGACCTGGAATCCCGCCTCCTGGTGCCTGGAGATTTATTAATTTTGACAGGGAGCAGAGTGCAAATGCCATGTGATGCCATTCTGATTGATGGCAGTTGTGTGGTAGATGAAGGCATGCTGACAGGTACGGCTGGAGTTCCACATTCGTAGCCTCCTCCAGGCTGGCTCAGGGTGTATGTTATCACGGTTCTGGTTGGCTCTTCCCCTACCTGAATGATGATCTTGCTCAGGGCAAGCTATGAGGCTGCTGTGTGACCTTTCTACTTCTGCAAATCTTGCTTAGTCTTCCCGTGGTTCTATCTGTGAGTTCAAATCAGGACTGTTTTCTATGCGCTCAAGTCAGCGCGTTCAGAATTTACTGAATGTGTAGAATTTTCTTCCTCAACGAAAGGTTATGGCAACCTCTTGTTTTATCTGAAAAGATTGTGGGGATCATCAGATCTTTCAAAATCATGTCTTTTCTTTAGCATACTTGCATAGAATTCCCCTTATAAACTTGGAAGTTCTGAAAAACCATCAATGACATCCTGAAATTCACAAGGCCAAAGCCAAGGGCCTCATAATCCTCACTGAAAATGTTAAAAAGTCCATGGTACAACCTTGGACACATCTCTTACTCTCAGAATATACACTGTGCGTTTTGGACTGGCTTTATTTCTTTTTTAACTTGCATGCTGAGCTGAGGGGTGGACCTTCGAGGTCAACCTACCTCACAGTCTTTGCAACTGAGATTCAGAGGGAAGAGACTCACTCAAGCTTGTATCATTGTGATTTTGCACTTGTGAAGTATAATAATGGCATTTCTGTAAGATGAGGATTTATTTTTCAGGGATGAAACTGGGACCAGTCGAAGCACAGTAATGTAGTGTGGTTCCCATTCAAGTCCATAGCAATCCCTTTGGTCCCAAGCAGGCCCGAAAGGCATGAACAGAGACAAGAATGTTAATCTCCCTTCTGTATGAGCTTAAAGATAAAGTGGGTGGCATCATGGCAGATTAGGTTTATTTCCCCAGTATCCCCTGACTCATAAAAGCCCATCAACTCTGGGACCTTCCTAACGCCCAGTACTATTTCTTAATGATTGATCATAGCTCCATGCTGACTTTATACTACCTGCTCTGCAAAGACCAGTTGGAGGCTCTGCAGGCTCCTTCCTCAGCACTGTCCCTGGTTGCTTCCACAGCTTCAGACTTACCTTGTATTAGTACTCAGTTCTCTGCAGTGCGTTCCCCCCACCACACGGGCACAAGTTGCCAAAGTCACAAGTGCCATGTCCGGTGATTTTGCTCCATCTTGTTGACTGTTCTGTCCCCATTTGCCTATTCTGACTATCTCTCTCCCAAACTCTCCTTGGCCTGACTTTTTCTAACATCCTGCTCTCTCTAGGTGCTTCTAGCACTGACCACGCCCATTCCGTTTGTTCTTTATCTTCTCTTTCTCTGTCTCCTTAAGTGCTGGCACCGTTCAGGGCTGTATTCTTTCTTGTCCTTTTCTCCTTTCACCTTTTGCTTGATTCTTAAATAAACTCTCTCTCTCTCTCTCTCTCTCTCTCTCTCTCTCTCTCTCTCTCT
>CABHPQ010173815.1:0-18427 GCA_902168405.1 Peromyscus aztecus | reverse complement strand
TCCTCTCCTCTCCTCTCCTCTCCTCTCCTCTCCTCTCCTCTCCTCTCTCTGAAGCTTTACTTACCATGTCCAAACTGGTGAGCTCTGACTAAAAGTTCTGAGTGCCAGATCCAAATAACTATCAACCATACACAGCTTTTCAACATGGTTCTTCTACAAGTAGCTCCAGTCCACAGTGGCCCAAAGGCACTGTTTTCTTAGAATCTTAACTTTTATTATTGTTGCCTGTCCTTTGTTCCGCCTCCAAGCTAGGGTCCAGGAAGCTATTTTAGTTCTCTGTCTCTATTCTATGACCTGCTGGTGTAACAATTCTCTCGATTTTTGTAGCATCTTACGTCATATTTCTTGAATCTAGTACTTTCTTTCCTTTTCCACTCACCTGCTGTATTTCAGGCTCCATCCCCTCCAGCTATGACTTTTATGATCACCTCCCAGCTGACTGTCCACCCACCCACCCCATAAGCCTTTAACTCATCCCTTGCATCATGCATAGAGAATTTTGTCTTACACATCATTGTAACACTGCTCTACAAACCAAAGCAGTTAACCATACCCCTGCTTCCTGATGCCAGGGCCTACAGGAACAAGTTACACACTTAACTATGTGATACTTGGGGTTCTCCATGTTTGAGCATCTGCATAGGCCTTATGGCTTCGCACTCCCTACATCCCACATTCCATATCACACAGCTTGCTCTTCCATAAATGTCTTTTCCCAACCTATTTGAATGCTTATGTTTAACCTAAAGTACATATAGTATTTATAATATGACATTTTACTTATTTGGTTACATACTGCCCTCCTTTTCTAAAGCACAGAACTCTCAACAACGTGACCTATGCTTGTCTTGTATCTCTAATACCTAGGCTACTTTGCTCCATGGTAGGCTCCTGATAAAGTTCTGTGACCCATGAGAGAGTGTAGATGTGATTTACAGGAGGAAGGCATCCCACCTCACAAAGTGAGCTATATACTTGTTTCTTCTAGGAGAAAGCATCCCTGTCACTAAAACTCCATTATCCCAGATGGCTAGCTCTGCACCCTGGAAGATGCAGACAGAAGCAGATCCCAGGCGGCATGTTCTCTTTTGTGGAACAGAGGTCATCCAGGCCCGGGCAGCTGGCTCCGGGACTGTGAGAGCAGTGGTCCTACAGACAGGTGAGCATCTTCTCTGTAGGCTGTTTGCAACGACACCTTTCTGCTCAGTGTGTCTAACACCTTACATTTATTAGGTTGGGACCAATCTTTGGATAGCACAACAAGTATATGTAAGTCTGTATGTTTTCAGTGCTGCCTTGCTGATTGAAGGGTGGCATCTGCGTCTTAGTGGCCCAGATTACAGTTATCACTGCTTATGTGCTTTGCAGTTTATGAACCCTTTCTGTACATCAAGCCAGCAGCAAAGATGTGTATTGCCTGACCCCTCCTCACTGTGCACATGAGGAGTCTGAAGCTTGAGGTCAAGTGGTCAGTTAAAGACTGATAAACTGAAAACGGGCATTTCCAACCAGAATCCCAAGTTCATTCCATGTAGGAAGCCAGAAACTCGAAATTTAGCCGTGAAAAGCTATTAGAAAGGTAGAGAATGTGGGATGCATCAATATTTTACTGGGCCACTCAATTGCAATTCAATCGAGGGAGGTGTGTGTGTGTGTGTGTGTGTGTACTCCCAGGGTCACTTCCTTAAAATTAAGCGGTGCTCTGAAGAGCTGTGCTCTGCCCTGGGTATGGCAGACCCTATCACTGGTGTGCACTGACATTAGAGGTAGAGGAGGAGAAAGCCAGGGAGAGGACTAGGCTCCAAGGGAGATAATACACTTCCATTTTAGCCGTATGCATTGTCCTAGACAACAAAACCCTGTTGTCTTTAGGTTTAAATTTTAGCTTTAAATTTACTCTTTAGAGCAGTGGCTCTCAATCTTCCTAGTGCTGTGATATTTTAATACAGTTGAGGTGACTCCCAATCAGAAAATCATTTTTGCTGCTACATCATAACCGTAATTTTGCTGCTGTTACGAATCATAACGTGAATATTTTTGGAGATAGAAGTTTGCCAAAGGGATCGAGACCCACATGTTGAGAACTACTGCTCTAGAGAAGACCAAGACAATGTAGACATTTAGAAGATTACTAACAATATGGTATGTTATCCTGAAAATGTGGAACATGTGTTTGTCATTTCAGGGTTCAACACCGCAAAGGGGGACCTTGTGAGATCCATCCTTTACCCCAAGCCCATGAATTTCAAGCTTTACAGGGATGCCATCAGGTTCCTCCTATGCCTTGTGGGGACAGCCACCATTGGCATGATCTATACTCTATGTGTCTATGTGCTCAGTGGGGTAAGCCTTTGTATTCTTTCACACACACACATTCACTCTCCTCTACACATTTTATTTTTATATGCCGACCTCATTTCGGTACGTTGACCTTTTTCAAGGACAAACAGACTTAGAGCAAGCTAAACTCCAAAGACTCCTTACAGGCTCCCAGCTCCACCTATGAGCCGTTTGTTGCTCAGTTCTGTGATAGCAATCAGATTATAGTACAGGAACAGTTAGTTTACTGAAATGACAGCATGATTTTGTTCTTGCATTTTCCCTCATTCTTTATGCTCATTCATATTTAGTTTTAAAAGCGAAATATTTCATAACAGTAGCATTTTGTAGCTATCAGATGAAGAACTCTAAATGCAACCAGATGCTCAGTGCTGGCAGAGCCACAGCGAACTGGTGCATCTCTGGTCACAGCAGGACGGTTACAGGTGTTCTCAGTGTACTTTGGAGAAAAGACACCGAGCGCCATAAACATGGTCAGACCCTTTGCCCCATTGACGCCATTTCTCAGCCTAAGCAGAGAAGGGGAAGTCACACGCACGAAGCTGTCCATTGCTGATTTAGTTCTAATGACTGGACACCCTTTCTTTTCCAGGAACCTCCTGAGGAGGTGGTGAGGAAAGCCTTGGATGTTATCACTATTGCGGTGCCTCCCGCCCTCCCTGCTGCCCTGACCACAGGCATCATCTATGCCCAGAGGAGGCTGAAAAGGAAGGGCATATTCTGCATTAGCCCCCAGAGGATCAATGTATGTGGACAGTTAAACCTTGTCTGCTTTGACAAGGTATGTGTTTTTCATCCTCCCTCCCAGGGCCATTTATCGCTGCTGTTGTAATGGATACACGCTTTTCTCTTTAGTGAGGCAGAAATAATAGGGAGGTTATGGGCATCTGACCTTATTTTATCTCTGGTGCGGGTGTGATCTGGGAAATGAATTTTCTGACCCTGAGCTTTTGAAACGAGGGAGTAGACACTGAATCAATGCATCTTTTAGGGTCCTTTCAGTTGAGAGAGTCTATGAAAAACAATGTATCAAAACATACTCTGTTTCATGCAGTCAAAACCCCCACACAGAAGCACATGCACACATATGCACACACACACACACACACACACACACACACACACACACACACACCACCCTCCCCCCCCACAATTTAAGTAGTTAATTATGTTTTCTGCTGTACCCCCAATGCTTAGAACATTGCCTGGCAGTTGAGTCAATGCTCAGTAAGTAGTTATTGAATTATGGGATGAGGAAAAAGAAAGAGCTTATTAAACTGTGTGTTAAATGAGACTTTTGCTGACAATACAGCCATGCAGCAAACCCTAGTCTACGTTCCCAGCTGTCGTTTAGGCTTAAAATGAACTCTCGGTCGCCTGCCACTTTCTCCCAAGCAGCCTCTCCTTTCTCCTTCTCCCGGGGTTGTTTGTGTTATACACACTAAGTAGGGGATGAAGTCGGGTTGTGAGAGGCCTGGATGGGACAATGGCAGCATAAGAAGGTGAGCAAAGGCCCAACATGGCGGCGGTAGGACAGCGCAAGACAGTATGGTCTGGACCCGAGCGGGATGCTAGTATTAGAAGAGAGTGTTTGTGAACCTTAAATGTCTAGTCAACACGATTTTGTGTTCCTTTAAGCTACAGGGAACCATTGGAGGTCTTCGTTGCCTCTGCATTTTTATGTTTCTTTAAGTTACAGGGAACCATTGGAGGTCTTTGCTGCCTTCTGTTCCTTTTAGTTAATAATTATTTGGTGAAGTAAATATAAGATAATTTGCCATGTCAGTCATTTGAAGTGCCTAGCGCACTGCCTGACTCTAAGTACATTCTCGCTGTCCTGCGACCGTTAGCACCATCCATCTTGAGAAACATCTTTGTCTTCCCACACGGAAATTCTGTATCCTTTAAACAGTACATGGAAGACTAAGAGCATTGATGGGAGGCAAAATGTATTTTATGATTAGTGGCGAATCAGAAAGTCACACCGAGAACAGAAGGGTTGTATGACTTATGTCACCCTGTAGTACTACTATTTTATGATCAGAGCAGCAATGTAAGGGAAAACTGTTTACTAAGGATTTCATATTGTGAGTTTGAAAAAAGGAACAAGAATGGAAGAGATAATTGTAACATAAATTTGAACAAAACAGTGAGCAGTAACTGTGAGTCTTTTACATCACTATTATTAGCTCTTACTGTGGGCTTGCTATTAAGCCAATCACTTCCTATTTAATATTCAAGACAACTCTATATGATTATGATCATGTTGTAGATTAGGGTTCTGGTGTTGGAGGGATTATGTGATATTTCCAGTTACATAGATGGTATTTCAACTTATCCTTAGCTCTTGGTTGTTATACTACACTGAGAAAATTATCATCATGTCCTTTTTTATTAAACAAAAAAAAATCAGTTGGTTAGGCTATTTCTTTTTTTTTTAAAGATGTATTTATTTATTATGTACACAGAAGTGGGTGCCAGATCTCATTACAGATGGTTGTGAGCCACCATGTGGGTGCTGGGAATTGAACTCAGGACCTCTGGAAGAGCAGGTGGTGCTCTTAACCTCTGAGCCATCTCTCCAGCCCCTGGTTAGGCTATTTCTTTAGACTTCTCTTCAAAGTCTTAGCAGTGCTTTGTGGGTACAATTTCAACTCCATTACTCAGTTTTTATGACATTCTTTTAGCTTCTGCTGTAAAAACAGGGATCCGTCCATTTTGTTGTTTTAACAGTCTTACCAAGGCCTCTCCTGCTCTTCCATCTACAATTAGATGTTCAACATAGTCTCTTGGGGTGAGAGGAGGTACCTAGTCTTTTTTACCACAGAGGACACAAAAGTTTACAGCCAGTTCAAGCTTGCCATGTTTGAATTCACTGTAACTTCTTCCTTGGAACCCAGATACCTACTACACAATACCTGTAATGTGGTTCTCCTTAAAGAACCCGTGTTGGGAATATCTTTGTGATGTATATTTCTCTATTAAAATGTATTATATTTGCCTTTATTACTGTGTGAGCAGATCTTCCATGCAATCCAAAGACTTGTTTCTGTTCAGACAGGCACCTTAACAAGGGGTGGCTTGGAACCTTGGGGAGTTGTGCCCTGTGACCAGAATGGGTGAGTACCCTGGGCTACTGATCTGTGGTTCTGGTGACTTGCCTCTTCCCAGAGCCTTGCCTTTGTTCCCTAGACGACTAAGGGAGACACTTGAAATTTGGCTTTTGCTGAGCAATGATTACTGAAGTCTGATCTTTTTGTTTCTCCCCTTAGAATTTTCCAGGTCTCTCTAAAGATGCATATTAGCCTCAAATCGGTCCTGTATCACCCACAAACTGAGGAGGCAAGGGGGAGTTTGCAAACACTCTCTGAAATGAACTTTGCTTTAAGCCTGTTTGGCAGAGGCCTGGTATTGGCCCGGTGTCAGTGATCTGGACAGCACCAGGACACTGTCCTTCACAGAGGTGACTTAGTAGGGAAGGCCAGCACTGACTCTGTATCCTGCTTTTCAGGAAGAGACTGTCTATGAGACAGTAGCTAGTGTACTCTGTTTCTTAGTATCCTGATTCTGAGAACCACAACCTCTGCCTGCCAGAAACCGCTCATTGAGAAAAGATTCCTTTGTGTTTGTGGGTCTGGATGGGGGAGAGGGCTAGGAGTGGCTGGTGGTGGTGGCAGTTTTCAACTTGCTGTCTTAGAGATTTGCAAACCCAGCCCTCTTGTGGCCACATCTGAGTTTGCTTTCATGTCTACTGATCTTCCCCAGCGTCAACCTCCAGCGTGGTCAGAACTGAAGTGTGGGGCATGTGGCACACTGTTGGTTGAAAATGAAAGCATTTCCCTCAAACTTGAGCCACAAAGTATTTCACGTGTCCAAGGTTGATTGTAGTTCTTTTTGTAATGAAATATTTGAACTAATTCTTGGAGAATTTCATACCATGTATTTTGATCATATTCACCCCCTACTCCAACTCCTCCATGACCTACATTCCCTTCTCTACCCCATCCAACTTTGTGTCCTTTTCCTCTTTTCAAATGTGTCAAGTCCAGTTTGTGATTGTAGTTCTTTTACATAATGCAGATGACATACGTATCCACAAAGGATTTTTTTTTTTTTTAAGGCTGGTCATAGAGGTATAGGCTTGTAACTTTAGCTATTGAGGAACCTAGAAGATTGCAGCCTCCAGGCCTGCCTGGGCTACAGAGCTAGCTCACAATCCAAAGGATGTCAACACGAGAGGAGGGAGGGCTAGTCAATTCTGACGGACTCTAAGAAATGGATGTTGCCTCTTCCTAGGAAGAAACTACTGTCATTCAGACAGTCTGTGATGTGACCCCCCCCAACCCCTCCCCAACATTTGGGAAGGGGCTGCCCAATAAGACTGAAAAGGATATTCCTCTAGTGGGGCCAAGGATGAACTCAATGACTTACTCTTCCAATTAGTGAAAGAGTCTTACGTATCACATATGAGTTCTTTTTCCATGGGTTTTAGACAAAGTCGCTTTCTGTAGGAAATGATGAGGCTAATAGTGGCACCAAGATGCCAGTGTTGAGGAGGTGATGCACATGGTCCTTTCCAGAATGATTTTATTGTTCACTTCTTCACTGTATGACTTGTGAATTTTCCAAGAATTAACCATTCATACCTTTATTTATATGTTTATCAAATGTCTATGGTGGACCAAGCATCTAATGTGTTAGGAGATAGATACAGAGAATATGCCCAGCCCCATAGGCTTGAAAGTGGTGTGTACTGAACACACCTGGAGTCTGCCCATGACTGCAGAGAAATGACCTAGTCACTGGGGTGGGAGCAGACCTCAGAACAAAAGTGGTCTTCTAGTTCTTTCCAGCCTCATGGATTAAACAAGTCTGGGAAGAATAATAAGTTGGAAAAGGAGCATGGAACAGCCTCTGAGCCTTTCTAGTATTCCTGAACAGACCTATAGGGCAAGATGGGTAACACACTGCTATCCTGCGAAGACTAGAGGGAAATGCAGCGGTGTGCATTACATCAAAGACCTCCAAGAAACTCCATTTTTGGCACGAGGGCCCAGGACCAAATCTTTTTCTCTCTTCTCTCTCAGATTCCAGGCAGTCCACAGCTTTGCCTCAGGCAAAGCTCTGCCCCAGGGCCCACTGTGTGCAGCCATGGCCAGCTGCCACTCTCTGATTCTTCTTGATGGTACCATCCAGGGAGACCCTATGGATCTGAAAATGTTTGAAGCCACCAAATGGGTAAGTGTCTGACTTTGACAGAATGCAAGAAACTTCTTTAATGCCAGCACAACACAAGCTGTATCATAGCCCTTTAATGCTTAAAAAATGTGGGGGGTTCCAATATGATGTAAAGGACAAACTGGTCTAAACCAGGCTTTCTGATTTGAACCGTGTGTAACGTAGGTTTGCTGTGGGATTAAATGAGATGGTACAATGAAAATCTTTGGTATAGTTGTAAGTTCCAAAGTATTTGATGCCTACTGTAAGTTTAGTAGTTATCAATGCCATTATAATCCTTATGTAATTATTTCCTAGTTCTACCAATCTGTGAGCTGGTTTCAGAGTTTTCTAGAGTTAATTTGGTGAGGTGATGATATGTTAATTATGACGATTTCACCTTTCTGTAATATATACGTAGGTCAAAGCATCTCATTATATCTCATAAATGTACACAATTGTAGTTTCTCACTAAAAAAGGAAAGGAAAAATATGCATTCCGGTGCACGGGGATTAGAAAACACTGCTCTCCACAGTGCTTGGGTAAGTTAGAGAGTCACGGCAACCAAGAGTTTTATTCCAATTTATTGACTATTCCTCTAATTTCCAAGACTGAGAATAGAAATTGATTACAGAGATCGCCGCCCCCCCCCCCCCCAGGTTCCAAACTAGATGCAAGAGCAGACACTCCTGTGGTGTAAGAATCTTGCTCTTTAGTTCTAGTTTCAGCTCCCCCTAACTGATGCTCAACCTTGTGCCGTCTTCCAGCATGTTAGGACCTTGCTTTTCATGGCTGTGGCATGAGGAGATGGAACCAGACAAGTGATGTCCATATAAAGGGTGCTAATCTGTCCTCCAAGGGAACTTTATTCGGGAATAGCCTGTAAGGACTGTCTCTGGCATTGCTGTGGCTGTGGCCAAAGCAGAGAGGAGACATGGTTTCAGCTTCTCTGTTACCACTAAGCTTTTCCCCTGCCATTGTGTGCAGCCCAGGCCCTGGGGACTGGGTGAGCACCTCTAGAAGAGATGACTTGGAGCTTCTCCCTCCTGTAACAGATGTGATTGCTTTGCAGTCTCTCATCCACACTGGAATACTGATTCTGTATCTCTAAGTAGAGGCTACAGTTTCCTTTCTGACATTTTTTTTTTTTGGTCAGCCACCCAATTAGATGATTACAAAGAACTTTAATATCTTTAGGTAAAAAGGTTTCCTCAACTATAATTTAGAATCATTATTACAGTTGTTCCTAGACCAGTGATCATGCATAGGGCAAAAATGCACCCTGCTCAGGCGCCTTTAGACAGATAGGGAACAACAGGATCCACCGTGACTCTAGGGAAAGAAAGACCATGAGGTACCTGCTTCACACAAAATAAGCCTGGAGATTCAGACTCAACATTTCCAAGTTAAGCTCTTCGGAGGCAGAGAATGAACCTTTCTGCAGCAATTCCAACAGCGAAAGCCAGATAAATTGCATGAATAATTCAGAAGTGCATGTCCTTCAAGTTCCAGCATTTCCGCTGCCTTGTGCGTTTTGTTTTGCTTTCCTGGAGTGGAATAAATCTGATTTCACTAGTCCAGCAGCAGCAGCAGCAGCAGCAGCAGCAGGAGGAGGAGGCCCATCAACACACTGCGGTGGTTGAGGGCGGGTCTCCGCAAGAGGAGGGTGCCAACTTAGTATCAGTGCGTGAAGAATAAACAAACCCCGACAGTGAAATATCTCATTTGCGAAACAGGAAATGACTATTTCTGGGGATGATTTCCACATCAAGGGAATGTTGGCACACACCATGGTCGTTAAGCCGACAGACACAGTTGGCCAGGTAAGCTTGGCATGCCAGTCTTCCCATAGCGCTCACACGGGGGAACCTGTGCCCTACCCGAAGTGTTGGAAAACTCATGGATGTGTCTTGAATGGATGATGTGAAAAATGTGTTCTATTTCCCCATTATTTGGTAAAACAGGGACCGAGGGTGGAGCACTTAATTCCCAATAGCTAGACTCTTTGCCAGCATGTGCCTCTCCATTCCCCATCCATCAACCAGGTCCCAGTGGAAGGACTCGCCATCCTGCATCAGTTCCCATTCTCATCAGCACTGCAGAGGATGACAGTCATTGTCCAAGAAATGCGAGGTGACCGACTGGCATTCATGAAAGGTGCACCGGAGAGAGTGGCCAGCTTTTGCCAACCTGACACAGGTTAGTTCATGGACGTGGGATATAAATGGCAAACTTTTCTTTTCAGCCAAACTTGTCCGCACAACACTCTAGCTCCAACTGCCAGCTTGACATCACTTAGTGGTTGATTCATGGGTGTTCCATGCTCCATACCAAAATCAAGCTTAATATGTTCACATCTGTATTTCCCAATTTTTCATCTTGAGTAATGACCGCCTCCACCCCATCCACCAGTTCCCTATTTAGGACTCATCCCTGATTCCTCCCTGCTAACTGCATTGCTACTCTTTTTGCATTTCCCCCCCTTGATTGCCTTCCTCAGCCTCCACCAGAATTTCAAATTCCTTTGAGATCCTAGCTAAGTCTTTCATGATCTGCGCTCCCTACCGTACATTCATGTTACGGTCTCCTGCTTCATCCCTCTCATCTCGGGCTTCCTCTGAGCTGTCTCAGACCCCTGTGCCTGAGCACATCAGGGTCTCTCAACCAGAAAGCACTTTCCTCTCTTCACCTGCCCACCTCCTCTCCAAGCACAGGAACTCCCCCAAAGTACTCTGCGCTCTGTTGCATTGCCAATAATGGCAATGGTCATTTTGCTTTTCGTTTTAATACTAGTGCACTGTTTTTTTAATCCAACTAGACAGATATCTGTAGAGCAGAGCTTGTACATAGTATACCCTTAGCAAGTATTTGTTGTTTAGACTGGAGAATAAAGAATTCCACACATTCCCTATTCTTTGTTTTTCAAGTGCTTCTGTCTCATGGTAGGCATTTTAGCTTTACTGGATCTTAAGATGTTAACACTGATAATACAATTATGATTACAATTTCCCATTGCCTTACTTACATAACTTGTTTTTTTCCTTTGATTTTCCAAGACAGGGTTTCTCTGTGTAGCCCCGGCTGTCCTGGAACTCACTTTGTAGACCAGGCTGGCCTCAAACTCATAGTGATCTGCCTGCCTCTGTCTCCCGAATGCTGGGATTAAAGGTGTGAGCCACCACTGCCCAGGTTTATGTAACTTTTTAAAAGCGTGCTTTCTTGGGTAAGAGTTGGATTATTGCGAATAATTTCTCTACCCATGCTAGCTAAGTAAATGTTGCATTCTAATACTGTTTTCATTGTTGTTGTTTGTTTTTAAACAGTACCATCTAGCTTTATTAGTGAACTTCAGATTTACACGACACAGGGGTTCCGGGTCATAGCTCTGGCTTACAAGAAGCTGGAGAGTGACTGTCCCGCAACTGCCTTGATGAGGTAAAGGGGGAACGCTTTCCTGAAGAAGATGGTTTGGGCAAGATGCATCTGACTGGGATGGGAGGCTAAAGTTCTGAGGCGGGCCCAGTAATACACCACGCTCATCTTTTGTGTTTGGTGTCTCTGAATATGGTGAACAGGGATGCAGTCACCCTGCCATGCCCAAATTACAAAGCCAATGTGAACACTGGCAGAATGTATGAGAAACAGCTGTACATAATGCCAAACATAGGGTGACCTTAGGGCTTTGTGAAAAGTTATGTGGAAATAACCAGTGCTGTAAGGGTTTGAAATTGTGGTCCTGATCCTGATATAATGTAAATTGGTTAGAAATAATAAAACTTCACATTTGCTTAGAAAAAAAAGCTTTGTAGTACAAAATACACAGCTATTGAAACAAGTAACATGTCAGTTGGGTTTAAGTAATCTAGGTAATGTTTCTGGAAAAATAGGAAAACCTTCCAAAGGGTCATACTGGAGAAAGTTTTGACATGTGTGTATTAAAGTAAGGATGCACAGTCGCTGAAATGAACTTCAGCAGCAACAGTTCCACTTTGTTGTTGTTGGGGGGCTATCCTATTTATTTTGCCTTAAATTCCATGTCTAGTATTTTTTTCAGCCACTACTATTACTGCTTTTGTAGGGTTAATCAAGGCTCATTTTTAGTTTTAGTGTTTGAAACTCAAATAGTCCCACATAGTTATTTTCAAATTCATCTGACTTAGCATTCTTTAGTTGTAACTATATTTTGGCCTTTTCCCTTAGCACCTTTGAATTTATGTGTGCTATTTTCTGCACATATTATCTGTAAAACATACCCTCCCATGCAGGAGTTAAAAGGAAGAAGAAAATGGTCCATTACAAAAAAAATAGTTTAATAAATTCTTAGCAAATGCCAGTAAAACTAAGGGAACAGGTTGTGGGCTTGGGAGATGGCTCAGTCGAGACTTGTCTTGCAAGTACAAGGACCCGAGTTCAATCCCAGAACTCACTAGAAATGTAAGGTTTGGTGACCCATGCTTGTAATCACACTGATGGAGAAGCTGACTGTCCCTGGGCTGACTGGCCATCCTAGGCCAGTGAAACACAATGCTGGGGACTGTCCTCTGGCCTCCACGTGCACACACACTCATGCATACACATCCCTCTTCCCCAGTGAACACACACACACACACACACACACACACACACACACACGGGATAGTCGCTTATACCTGAGAATAGATTCAGTGAGACTACAGTTGACTTCCTGCAGTGTTCTGTGTAGTGTAGCCTCAAAGCCTCACACAGCCTTGCTGCAAGGAAGACAGCTCAGTGAAGTCATTAACAACTCCCGGGAAAACATAGAAGGAAACAGTATAACTTCACCTCAATATGCATAGTAGTGATATTCCTGCAGAATTTCGGGGTTACAAAAATACTTCGTGTTTATATGAAAAACATAGCTGGGGGAAATATACTAGTAATATTTTTATTACTATTTAGTGCAGCAATATTGACTATAGAATGATTGTATGTCCACTAATAGTCGGTTGATGATTCAATATAAGTTATACAAACTGCTGGTGACTTAAAACGTCCCTGAATACTCAGTCAAGTATTCAAGAGGTGTGAGGGATGAGTGACAGCTCTTTGTGCATTCGTCATTGCACACAATCCTGCACATGTGCAAAGATTTCCCCCCTGAAACATCGCCTAGAGTCACTTCTGTCTGGGCCACACCCACCATTCTTTCCTAGCGTAGCTGCTACAGGCAGGTGGTACAATGCTGCAACCATTTCTTTTCACTTCCTGGCTCAGATTTAAGAAGAGTGAAGGGATGTTAGAGACAGCAGGAACTTTGGAGAACCAGCGATGTGCTGGGGTACCACACGGGGACAGCAGTTTATTCGAGGTCACACAGCAAGGCAGTGGTGGGATGAGGTTGGAACTGTGGTTTCTGATCGTGTCATTCACTGGGCTCTACGCTGGCCACATGCCAGAGGAGCTAGAGATGGGGGTTCCAAGATGGCCTTGGGTGCTTGACCTTGCAGCCATTTTCTTGGCCCAAAGTGGTAATTGATTATTGACTCAGGTCACATAATCTCTGAAAATATCTAAATCCTGTGGCCTAAGTATGAGGCACAGAAAGACTGTAAAACTCTAATCAGGCTTCAGTTAAGTTATCCTTGAAGGGAAGTTCAAATATCTCCTTCAGGAAGACTCTAATCATTATACCGAGAAATGCCTGTCCCCTCCTCTGACCCCACAGACTTCTGATTTTTGTGCCTGCCATGACACAATTTCCAGCTTTGTGTATGAACAAGGTGGCCATGCTCAATGGTTTCCTCCCAGTTGAATGTGAAATCTTAGAGTTGGAATTCCTGCAACCTCTGCAGAGTTGCCCCCTTTCCTCACCTAGTAGGTGCTTAATAGGCACTGACAGGTCTCACTGTCTCAGTTCCCAGGAAGAACGCAGAAAGAGCAAATGATTTCACCTTCCTTGTACAGCCAAACATGATCACCAGCAGGCAGCAAAGTATTCCGAGTGGGTGGTATTTGCTGAGTGGTTCCTGCATGTGGGCATCAAGTGGTCATTAATGAGCAGAATCTTGACTCAGGTGGCCTTCCATTCTGGGATTAGAGGCAGAGCAAAAAGCCAATACTGAAATTGCGTGAATAAATAAAGAACTGGCTAACCGGGTTAGAAGTGAGATGTAGAGAGAGTAGCTGTTCCTCTTTGGAGAAGCCTTGGAGTCAGGCAGCATGAGGTGGGACTCAGGACATGGGGAGGATGTCTCCGACAGATCCTGGAAACTAATGTTTGCCATGAAATGAGAAAATCTCCAAAAGTCTGGAGGAAAAGTCTGGACATGATTGAGTGCAGAGCATATCCATGGTGAGTGGTTCAGCTGGAGCCAGGAGGAGAAGTTATTGATGCTTGAAGTTGGACTACAGCTTGGAAGATTGATCATACAGGGACTTAAATAAACACTATGCTCAGCGTTATAGGGAATGCCACCCTCCCAGATCTGCTCTGGGGTGAGGAGCTGAAACTCATCACTTCCTGCCACCTAGTGGAGGAAGGTGCCACAAGGCTCTGGGAGCATCTCCAACAAAGCTGTGGCCTTAGCTGGTCCACAGGCTAGACACACGGGGCAAGCTTGGCAGGAGGGCTGTAGCGGCTGCTGTTCTGATCTGCATTTCAGCACGAACAGGCAGTGCTGGGGTCGTGTTTCTGTGTCTGTGTCAAAATAATAGATCGTGGGAATGTCCAAGTCTCTAACCCCAAGTGAATTTCCTATGCTTGGTCCTGTAGATGCTATCATGGCGGCCTCCCCGAAGTGTGGGGGTGTTCTGTGCAGAGGAGCAGAGCTTCCAGATGAGAAAGAAGCAAGGGCCCAGCTTCGTTTTAGTAAAGGGCCCATTCACTGATCTCTACCATACCTCACGAGGCTGGAATGGTATCTGTACAGCCTTGGTTTCTGGAGAAAGTCACATTTTGTTTTATTTTTCTTGTTTCTCACTTCATTGTTGTGACTTTCTCTCCCCTCGGTGGTGAATAAGAGAGGGGATGAGTGTCAGCTAAGCCATCGCAGAGACCCCAGCAGTCATGGCTTAGAGTCCCCTGACTCTCCCTGCTCCCAGGCAGGGTTGTTTGTGGCCGGGGACAGTGCTGGAGTGGGGCTGTTCCAGGGGGGAGCTCAGTGTTCCTGTCGTCGTCATCGTTACTGTAAGAAAGCCCCATATGCCTTTCTGTTTAATCAGGGAGAAGGTAGAGTCAGACCTGATATTCCTGGGATTACTGATCTTGGAGAATCGACTGAAGGAGGAGACAAAGCCTGTCTTGGAAGAGCTCATCTCTGCCCGGATACGGACTGTGATGATCACAGGTACAGAGCAAAGTGAAAATGGGGGACCTGGGAGACACACGGGGGTGGGGGAGGGCTGGATCACTTAGCAAACATTGCACCAGTACCAAGGCATCACCTTAGGTGTCAGGAATAAAAGGACCAAGCTACTCATCAAGCTTCCATCACAGTGAGGCAAGAGAAAACCAGTTCGTCAGGTAGTGTAACGAATGTGTTGAGGTATACAAATTGGGGCGGTCTGAGGACTGGCATGGGGAATCTAGTCTCATCACACCACGTGGGAGTCTGAAGCAGGAGAATTGCCACAAGTTTGAGGCCAGACACGTTGACACAGTGAATTTCAGGCCAGATTGAGTGGCAGAATGAGACCTTGTCCAAGGGAAAAATAAACAAACAACAAACCCACAGCAAGAGGCTGGAGAGGTGGGTCAGCTGTTAAGGTACTTGACGCTCTGGTGGAGGAATAGGGTTCTGTTACTAGCGCCCACATGGCAGCTCCCAGTCATTGGGAACTCCGTCTTCAGGGCTTCTGACTCTCTCTTCTGGCCTCTACGGGTACAGGGCATGCACATACATACATGCAGGCAAAAATACACACACACACACACACACATGCACGCACACACGCACATACACACAATGAAACAAAAGGAAAAAGAAATCTAAACAAACAACAAAAAACACATAACAAAATAAAACCAACAAAAACCCAGATAGAGAAGTCTGGCCATCCACTCCGCACAAAGTACTTCCGAGAAGCCTCTGCCAGTGGCGGTGTTTGAAATAAGAGCGGGTTAACAGGAAGATATGGGCCATGCAAAGATGATGGTTTTTATTGTCAAGTTTTAGGAGGAGAAGAATCGTAAGTCAGTGTGGTCTGTAAACTATGCTGACAGCCCATCAGTAATGGAATCGCTAATTCTGGTATAAAAAAAAAAAAAAAAAGAACACGCTGCATCTCAACTCTACTTTGAAGTCTCAGCTCTCATAAACAAGGGGGTAATGGGAAGGGATCATTCTAGGGAAATATATGACATTACTTAATGAATACTCTTCAACTTTTCAATAAGGGAGATATTACAGGTGAAAAACTGATTTCCTAATTTATATTTCGAATGTCTTGTCTCCGGTCTTCTGCTGTCACAGTGCCTTAAATTCCATAGCTTGTGTCATTGACATACATCCTCTCCAAAGCACTCACACCTCCTGAGTCACAGTCTAAAGCCAGGGTCTCTAGAAGTCTTTTCTTTTGCTTGGCACTTACCCACTCCTGAATCCAGACCCCACAATCCACAGCACTGTGTATATTTTGCTTTCTTCCTTTCTAAATTCCAGTCTGACACTCGGCCTTCCTGGGGTAGTTTTGTACCCATTAACATTTTCTTTATCCAGTAGCCCTGGCTATTTCAAACATCGTTGGCACTTACATTACATATTGTCTTAGTTAGGGTTTATTGCTGTGATGAAACACCATGAGCAAAAAGCAAGTTGGGGGGGGGGGCAAGTGTTTATTTGGCTTACACGTCTACATCACTGTTCGTCATCAAAGGAAGTCAGGACAGGAACTCAAGCAGGGAAGGAACATGGAGGCAGGAGCTGATGCAGAGACCATGGAGGGGAGCTGCTTACTGGCATCTTCCTCCTGGCTTCTTGCTCAGCCTGCCTTCTTATAGAACCCAGGACCAGCAGCCCAGGGATGGCACCACCTACCATGGGCTGGGCCCTCCCCCATCAATCACTACTTAAGAAAATGCCCCACAGGCCTGCCTGCAGCCTGGTCACTCTTCCCCTACACCTAGCATTTCTTCTTTAACTTCAGAGTTCAGAATTATTAACTGGATATTCTCATATATTTTTCTTTTCCTTTTTTTTAAAACTAATTCAGTCTGGAACACAGCACTTTTAATATGCTTTTCTTCCTCTGAAGAAAATATTCACTACCGTTCATTTAATTATCGCCTTTGTTCTGACTTCATTATATTTTTATTCTGGAATTTCTATTTTTTACACGACAGGTCATCACAGGCCTGTGAAAGTCTCCTGGATCCATTCCGTCAGTCTCTTAACTAATTTCCTTACAAACTGCTGTAGTTTTATATTTTGCCCCCTTCTTTATGGTTTGAGGAAGGGTCACTTTCTGTCTCCAAGTCACGATATAGTCCTCAATAATGAGCAGTGATCATTGCCTCCCTCACATCACTGGTTGAGCTGAGAAGTGCTTCGGATTGTGTCTTCATGTCGGTGTGGCTTTAGAGGTACCCCACTCCTGGCCTCGCCCTGGTGCAGCATTTGGGTCCATCTGTCTGCAGCGGCTGCTGTACCTCACCAGACATCTGCTCTGTTGTCCTGTTTCCCATCCAGCTGCTGGGGTCTCTAGACTGCTACAGGTTTTCCAGTTTCCCTGCCATGCCTGGGCTGTTCATCCCACTCAGTAGGTCTTCTTTTATCTTCCTGATTTTTATGACAAGTCTGTGGTCATTTTAAGCATCATTATCTTGTGTGCAATGTGCTATTTTCCCCTAACAACCTTTTGGTTTTATCTTTGACTTCCATCTGTGTGACTATCATATGGCTGGGTATAGTTTTCACAGAATTTAACCTATTTGGGGCTCTCTGAGCTTCTTGAATTTACAGATTTAAGTGTCTTACAATCTTTGGGGAGTTTTCTTCTGTTATTGTTTCACACACACACACACACACACACACACACACACACGCACACACACACTCACACACACATACACATTTCAATCTCTTTATCCGCTCATCAGTCTCTACTGACAAGAATGCACGTCCTTTCAGTAACCCAAGCCTCCATTCATTTAAAAAGGTGTTCTTTGCTCTCCCAAGTGTGTAATGACTCTTGAGCTACTGAGTGCATTGAGTGTATTAAACAGATCTAGTGAATAAAAAGCCTCAAGTGTTATAGTTTTCATTTCTAAATTATTTATTTTAACCATCCATATTAATTGATTGAATATTTCCATTTGTTTTATAAATGTTCACCTTAACCATATAAAGGATGCTTACAATAACTTCTTTTAAATTTATTTATTGTCATCATTGTGTGTATTATGCATGTGTTATGGTGCACAATCAGAGGACAAATTAGTGGAATCTCTTCTCTCTTTCCACATTCATGAGGGTTCCATGCATTAATAGCTCCTTCTTCTTCTCCTTTTCCTCCTCCTCCTCCTCCTCCTCCTCCTCCTCCTCCACTCCCTCCTCCTTCTTTTGTTTTTGAGTCAGGATTTTTCTGTGTATCCCCAGCTGTTCTGTAACTCACTCTGTAGAACAGGCTGGCCTCAAACTAACAGAGATTTTCCTGCCTCTGCCTCCTGAGTCCTGGGATTAAAGGTGTGCACCACTGAGCCAGGCTAATAAAGACCATTATCTGATCATTTCAACACAGAGTCGGTCAAGGACGGCAGTGTTTGTGCTGATTTTTAACACTCACAATTGACCAGGTTGGTTGTTGTTACTGAGTATACCCAGGGTCTCAAATTTTGTTATAAGATTTTTTGACTTTTTTAATACCTTGTGTAGAATGTTCAGTCTCTTGCCTGTTGTATAGTAGTTTCAG
>CABHPQ010173814.1:8365-40802 GCA_902168405.1 Peromyscus aztecus | reverse complement strand
ATGATCAAGTTTCACGATTCTCCATGTGAGTGCCCAGTTTCCTCAGCACTATTTGTTGAAGACGCTATGTCTTCTTCAATGTGTACTTTGGCATCTTTGTCAAAAATTGTGGAGCTATAGTTTCATGGACTTCAATCCTCTGTTCTACTCCATTGGTTTACACGTCTGCTTTACGCCAGTACCATGCCATTTGTCTCACAATAGCTTTGTAGTATAACTTGAAATCAGATATGGTGTTATCTCCAGCATTATTCTTTTACTCAGAATTGTTTTTTACTATCTGGAGTCATTTGTGCTTCCATATGAATTTTTTAATTTGTCTTTGGTTTTTGTTTTGTTTTTCGAGGCAGGGTTGCTCGATGTAACAGTCCTGGCTATTCTGGAACTCACTCTGTAGACCAGGCTGGTCTCAAACTCAGAGATCTGCCTGCCTCTGCCTCCTGAGTGCTAGGACTAAAGGTGTGTGCCACCACTGCCTGGCTTCTATATGAATTTTAATATTGGGGGGAGTTGTCTATTTCTGTGAAGAATAGAGCTAGAATTTTGATGTATATTACAATAACTCTGTAGATTGCTCTTGGCAGGATGGCCATTTTCACAATGTTAACCCTACCAATCTGTGATAATAGGAAGTCCCTCCATTTTCTACTGTCTTCCCCAATTTCATTTCAAAGTTTTTATTGTAGAAGTCTCTCACTTCTTGGTTCATTTTATTCCAAGGTATTGGGGGAGATGGTGCCATTGTGAAAGGGATTGTTTCTTTGATTTCTTTCTCAGTATGTTTGCCATTGACATAGAGGATTATTGGCGAAATTATTAAGACCACTCCACGTAGTTAAAAGGGAAGTTTATTTAGTGGCATAACTTACAAATGAAGGGATAGGCAGGTCACAGGGTCTAGGAAAGACGTAGCGCAGTCCGGAGGTGTTCTCTGAAGAACTCTGCTCGGTCTAGCTCCAGCATCCAGAGTCCAGCAACCAAGAAAGACGGCGCATCTGGATCTCGGGTCTCCATGGGCCTCCCTTGGCCCTGTCTTGTAGGCGTGACAATTACTGAAGCCTCAATGGGGGTTGGAACTTCCAGATCAAGGTTGGAATGGCTACCCACTACATAGATGGCTATTGATTTCTATTATGTTAATTTTGTATGCTGCCACATAATGGCTGATCCCATTCTAAATTTGATGAGAGTCATAAACTGGTTTAAGAAACCGAGAAAACTCAAAGTAGAATATATATAAAGAAACCCACTGCGGGTCACATTATAATTAAATTCCAGACAAGAGGGCAGAAGAAAGAATCTTAGCCAGAGGAAAGTGATAGGACTTTGAATGAATTATATTATAATAGAGCACAGATTCAATAACATTTCTATTTAAAGGAAGTTATCACCCAGAAACAATGATGACAGAAAGAGGAGAACATTAAGAGAGTGTGTGAGAGCAAAAGTGTGGGTGAGCATGACTGCACACTGATCTGTAAGTTGTTGAAATCAGCTTTCACGGTTGTTAAGACGCTGTAATACCATCTAATGTTCTATCCTCCGTCTATGCAGAAGAAATGTTGAAAACAAATCTACTTTAAAGGGACAAGTGTGATGCCCGAGCAGCAGGCTGGCTGGTTGATCATCCTACTAAAAAAAGAAAAAAGAAAAAAATTTTACACTTCTCTCAATGTTGTTATAAATTCTATATGTAGACTTGGATACCTGTTGTAACACCAAGAAAACTGTACAAAGGACTACAATTTTAAAAAACTAGAAATAAGTAAAAACAAGAAATAAGTTTTTAAAAATAAGTAAAATCTTTAAAATCGTCTCAGTAGCCCATACAGCATAAGAGAAAAGAAACAGGATGAAAACCAAAAGGGAAAAAAAAAAACAATAAAATGGTAGAAGGAGCTCTATATTTATAATTTCTGTAAGTGTAAAGAGCCAAGGACATCAAGAAAAAAAAAAACAGAGAATAGGATAAGAAATTACAATCCAATAGTATACTGTATACAAGAAATTCACTAACTCCAATTACACAAGTAAGTTGAAAGGAAATAGAAAAAAATAGTCTGTAAACAATTTAAAAACAAAACAAGATTGACCTCAACAACTTCAGACAAAGTAGACTAGAGGAGAAAAAAGAATTACTGTAAAGGAAAGTGATTTAAAAAAATATCAGTCTGCCAAGAGGACACAATGATCCCAAATGCATATGAGGTATAAGACAGCATAAGGAGCAGGTGTTTGTGGAGCTGAAGAGCTGAGCAAGCAAATAGATAAAGCTACACTATGACTGGGAAAATTTTAAAACTCTCAGCAAATGATTGAACTAACAGATGAAATCACCATGAATATAGCTCAACTGAGGACATGCAAAACACAAGCTACCAAAGGTTTAATTGTTCTATGGAAGACACTGTATAGCTACAGTAGAATACATATTTTCTCAAGAGTCTGTGGCATCCAGAGTCATAATATAAACCAGGATGTGTTCAAAACAACAAGTTCTATAGTCATAATGAGTCTAATCTACCAACCCAATGAAAAGAGGAAAATCTCCAAAGACTTGGCCATTAAACAACACATCTCCAAACACGACTTGATGTAAATGTTTAAAAACAGAATTAAATATGACATACCAAATATGTAACATAGAGATAGAGTAGTACTGAAAGGAATATAGCACTAAGAGACAAAAGAAGTCAGAAAGCAATCATCTGTCTACCCCAAGAAATTCGAAAAAGAACAAAATAGACTCAAATCAACACAAAAAGAGCAAATAACGAAGATCATAGCAGAGATCATTAAAACTGAAAATGGAAAAATAACAGAAGTCAATCAACAAAGAGATGAGTCTTTCAATGAAATCAATACAATTGATAAATCTGTACCAAGACTAACACATGTATAAAGAGATGGGTGAAACTCCAAAATGATGATGAAATGAGATATCAAGATAAGTGCAACCTTCAAAAAACAGTACATCTGTATCACATCCCCTCTTCCCAAGGCTCAGGAGTCACTGCAAAAGAGGGGGCAGACAGTGAAAGAGACAGAGGCAGTGGATGAGTAAAAGGAAACAGTGTCTTCCAGACTAGGCAACAAAGGGTCACTGTCCGTGTGAACTCAGTAATTGTGATAGCATACACAAGTCCAGTGCAAACTGAAGCCAGTACAGATCTCAGCATGGAAAGGGCAGGTAGACATGAAGTCCTATCCAGAAGTGAGGAGCTGAGGTATTAGCAGAGGAAGAGTCAGTACCTTTAAGAATATGGCCCCTGGTAAGTCAACCATGCTCCAATGGAAGGTCACACCTTTAAGAAAATATCACCAGCACAAACTGGACTTGATAGGTGGAGAAAAAAGGAGGACACAAAATTGGGTGGGTAGAAAAGGGAAGAAGGGTGAATATGATCAAAATACACTGTAGGAAATTCTTGAAGAACTAAGTTTTTTTTAAGACAATCAGGAAAAACAACAACAAACAATTTTATGTTCATAGATTTCTCAATGTTAAGAACTGAATCAACAGAGAGGCCAAGGCAGGCTGTTTTCTGTGAACTTGAGTCCATTTTGATCTACACAGGAAGTTCTAGACCAATGAGCCAGGCCAGGGTTACACAGTGAAACACTATTTCAAAAAAAAAAAAGAAAGAAAAGAAAAGAAAAGAAAAGAAAACCAACATCAACAATTAACAAGCCACCACCCACAAAACCTGAAGCAATTCCTGTGAAAAGAAAACTCCAGGTTTCAATGTTTTCACCAGAAATTTCTATCAAACATCTGTAGCTTCTCACGGTGTGTTCTGGAAAAGGAAATAGCACTTCCCAATGAGTTTATGAGATTAGTTTCCCCACGATAACAAATCTAAACCGAGACAGTAACAAATACTGGTAAATGGAAATTTGTTTCCTATAAGAGGATTTATGAGTTGTGGTTAAATAAGGTTTATTTTTAGTGTGTAAGATAGTTCAACTTTTACAAAACAATTATGGTGGCTATTCTTGGTTGTCAATTTAACTACATCTGGAATTAACTAAAACCCAAGTGTCTGAGTACACCTGAGGTATTTTTTTCTTAATTAAATCACTGGAAGTGGGAAGATCCCTTTTTCATCTGGATCTTTTGAGGAGGGAAGATCCACTTTTATCTGGGTCACACCCTCTGGGGGCAACCTATATAAAGGATATAGAAGAAGGAAACTTACTCTCTTTGCCTGTTTGCTCTAGCTCTCACTGGCAAGTCCATTTCTTCATTGGCATTCAAGCCTACTTCTTCAGGATTCTGGCATATTCTGAAGACCAGCTGAGACATCCAGTCTGGTGTGAACAACTACTGGATTTTTGGACTTTCCATTGGTAGACAGCCATTGTTGGACTAGCTGGAGGACAGCCCATAAGCCATTCTAATAAATCCTCTTAAAATATGTAGTGTGTGTGTGTGTGTGTGTGTGTGTGTGTGTGTGTGTGTAACCTCTCAAAGTCTCCACTTTGTGCAACCACATTGGTATTGCATCAAAACACAGCTTTCTTGGAATACATAATGCTCAAGTCCAAATCAGTGCAATTAGCAGCTTTTGCTGCATGAAAGAACACGTGAAGCAGATGGAAAGACAAACTGTACACTTGAAAGAGAAAATATTCACAAGCCATATATCCACCAAAAGTGTAGTATCTAGAATACATAAAGATTTCTCAAAACACAGTAGTAAATTCAGTTAGAAGGTAGTCAAAAGACATAAACAGATATTCCCTTGAAAGGATGGTCAATCTCATTAACCTGGAGGGAAAGCCGTGCTAAAGACACAGGAAGACACTACTACAATCCTATTAAATAGTTTGTTTTTTAAAAGAAAGGAAAATAGCAATAACTGTAAATAAGTTGGCAAGAATAAAGGAAAACTCCATAACATAAGGGAAAGTTTGGCCATTTCTTAAGAACTAAACATGTAATTACACCATCCAAGAAATCATACCCGTGAATTTTCCACAGAGGAAAATGAGATGAATGGTCACATGTATTTCCCATCACCTTTTAATTTCAAATAAGTTTAGTCGTAATTAGAATCATTGACACTACTTAAAATTCATATTAAAGAAATCTTAGTTTTATTGAAGCATGCATTAATATAATATTTTGATACAATTATTTTTATACCTGGAAATCAGTATTAACTTTTAAAGTAAAATTTTGTCCTTTATATTGTTGAGATTTAGCTGCTAAATTATCTTGTTTTTTTAATTACAAGGCTTATAATGATGTATAAAAATATCACTTCATAAGCAAACAGCACATGAATCTATATAATCTATTATACATAAAAGAAGTAAGTATTTTTGGTTGTGAGCCTAGCCTTTAACAGCTGAGCCATCTCTCCAGCCTAATAAGCTGGGCAGTGGTGGTGCACACCTTTAATCCCAGCACTCCGGAGGCAGAGGCAGGCAGACCTCTGTGAGTTCGAGGCCAGCCTGGTCTACAAAGTGAGTTCCAGGAAAGGTGCAAAACTACACAGAGAAACCCTGTCTCAAAAAAACAAACAACAACAAAAAAAGCAGTAAATAGATGCTAATTGAAATAGCCATACTTATATGTATTTCTGTTGTTATTTTAAGGGCCTTTTTTCTAGGTACAAGTTTGTTTTCTAATTAGCATTCAGCATATAATCTGTTTAAGATGTTTTGTAATGATTTCTCTGTTTTAATCTTTGCAAATGATAACAGATGGTATGGCCCTTGTTTTTTACAGATCAATAAGCAGAAAGAAGACATGGAAATAAGAAGGAAGTATGCCAGCATCAGCACCAAGGTTGTATGGACTCTATCATCATTTATCTATCTCTACTGTTGTGCTGTCTCTCTGCATTCAAGACGCTATGCATGCTACTGCTTTCTCATACACGAGTTTAAAAGAATGCTGGATATCAAGAGTAGGCAATACTGTTGCAGAAGAGCCTGGTCCCTAGCACACAATGATGTCAAACTCCAGCTCCAGAGGATCCAGCATCTTCTTCTGAACTCTGAGGACACCACATTACACACACACACACACACACACACACACACACACACACACACACAATTAAATAATTCTTTAAAAGAGACTCATCTGCATGTTAAACAAGATGGGTATGTAGAAGATAGAAAATGAAGAAAGTAGGGAGGGGAAGAAGAAGCTGAAGAACCATGGAACCAGCAAGCCATCTGGTTGTTCAAGGCCAGCCTGGTCTACAAGAGGCTGCTCCAAACCCTAGGGCCCAAGTTCCTCCTTCTTTCTTCCCTGTTTCTGTTTCCTTGCCCTTTTCCCACCTCAACACAAAGCTCAGCCTGCCCCCTCACCAGCTTCACAAGGCCTGTATCTTTACTGGTGCTGCCAGGGAATGTCCACCTGTTTCTATGTTTTTTCCTAGGACAATGGGTTAGAGGGACATTCAATCCCAGCTGCTAATCAAGGAAGGCCAGGGTGGGCTGTGGAACTAGGAACAAGTACAGATTCACATCTGCTGAGAATGAACCTGCTCACTCTGGGATTCTTGCTCAGGGGAGGGTAAGTGGTGGGGGAGAGCTACAAATCTAAGGGATGAAATAAGAATAATTCTTGACTCTTTTTGGGCAGAAAACAACCAAGGGAAGAGATTCTGCTTTTTACTCACGGCCTTCAAGTCGTCAGTCCAAGAGCGTGACATTATCTGAAGACGGACATGTTATAAGGCCACCTTCTGCTTCCCTCAGTGTATCCCCGAAGCTAAAAAAGAAGATTTCAAAGAAATATGTTGGTGCCGCCGTCGTTCCTAGCTCTGCTGCTCCTGAAGCAGCTGCTGCTCCTGAGGCAGCTGCTGCTCCTGGTGCAGCCCCTGGTGCAGCTCCTGGTGCAGCTGCTGTTCCTGTCGCTCTTCTCACCACGCCTGTTGGTAATATTGTGACCGATTTCACTGGGAAGTCTGAGAAGGAAAAGCACGTAAGAACCATGTATATCACCTCCCTCTGCTGCACTTCACGTGTATAGGGTTCTTGACTTGTTAGCCTTTTCCAGCTGTAGCCTCACGCCTCCCACTTCCTGTCAGCATCATCCAGGCCCACTGTCTAACACACCTGACTCTCATGTAGGGATAAGGGTTCTGGCAGCTAACCAGGGGGCCTTAGTTTTCTCAGAGTGATATTTCTGTTGCCCACAGCTGGCTGCATTGTGTAGGTTAGTTAGTAAGCCGTAGTAAATCTCTACTGAGAAGCTAGATTCTAAGTGCTTGTTAGGGCACATATCTTTAAATCCTTTCTGAATAGTATTATATTACAGATGTCTCCCTGAAGTACATGGAAGGATCTGGTCCCCTTGGTCACACAAGAGTCTACACCTCACAGCTAGATTAAATAACACTATTGGGAACAGCTATACACCAGCTGTAAACTGTTGCTCTTCTTAGCCTGTTATCAGTTCTCTGAAGCTCAGCTGATTGGTGGCTTATGACAGCTGTGGTGGCACCATTCCCTAAGGGTTCTAGACTGCATACAAAGGAGAAAGCTAGCTGAGTACAAGCATTCCTCTCCTTCTGCTTCCTGACTGTAGATACAGTAGGAGGAGACCTCTTGCTGCTTTGACTTCATGACGGGCCATACCCTGGAACTAAGAGCCAAAACAAGAAAGCCCTCTCTCCCTTAAGTTTCTCTTGTAAGGTTATTTAACAATGGCAACAAGTAGCAGACGGGCATGTGATATTACTGGGTAGTGTACTCTCCAAGACTGCCCTTTGTGATGATCCCGGGGGAGGATTTTCTTTGTGCTTCGCGGTGGGGATAGTGATGGTTGTTGGTGCACACGGCCTTAAGGCACCACACATTGTGTAACCAGACAAGATTCTTTTCTGGGCTGACTTTCAAAGAGCTTAGATCCAGCTGGTGACTCACTGGGTCGATGGAGGGCCCCTCTTCACATAGCATGTCCACTTGGATATTTAGATCTCCTGGGTTCTGAGTCTTGATCTGCCAGGGTCCCATGTTCTTCCTCCCCTCCAGGTGGCAGAATCTGCCTCTCTATCCACAGGACACGTAAGAACAGAGCAGAATTATACAGTCGTGTGCATCTTGCTTCTGAAAAGGGATGGGAAAGAACACAGGCCTCTTAAGCCATTTAATCAGAGACACAGATCACTCCCTTCTCAAGCGAAGGAGAGAGAAGGAGGGAGGGAGACTGGGTGTTGCTCTAGCAGGGAGTCAGTCTACTAGGGAAGGGAGCACCAAGAGGTGAGAAAAATCATTCTCAACTGGAATAGTGTTGCTTGCCTGTGTGATCCCAGCACTCAGGAGGCAGAGGCAGGAGGATCACTTCTATTGTTGGTGTTTTTTCTCTTTTGTCCTTTGGGGAGCCTGCCACCCAGCTCCCTAATAGATCACACACAGACTTATTCTCATTGATGAATATCCAGCCTTATCTTGGTTTGTTGCTAGCCAGCTTTCCTTAACACATCTGTCTTTTGCCTCTGAGCGTTCTCCATTCTCTTTCTTCTGTAAATCTTACCTCTTACTCTATGGCTTGCTGTGTAGCTGGGTGGCTGGCCCCTGGAGTCCTCCTCCTTCTCTGGCTCCCTCTTTGATCCCTCCTCCCAGATTTCTCCTTCTGTATATTCTCTCTGCCTGACAGCCGCACCGATCCTTTCTCCTGCCTTGCCATTGGACCATCAGGTGTGTTAGACAGGCAAAGTATCACAGCTTCACAGAGTTAAACAAAAGTAGCACACCTTGAAATAATATTCTACTACACACTACAGCAGTAAGTCTGAGGCCAGCAAGGGCTACACTGCAAGTCCTGCCTTAAAAAGAGGAAAGCCAAGAGAAAAAAAGAGATGGGGGGGGACAGAAAAAGAAGGAAGGAAGGAAAGATAAATGTTTCCACTGTAAAAATTAGGAAGTAGAGTCAGGTGGAAGGCTATATGAACCTCCAAGGAAGAGACTTTGAAGTGACTGACCAGTGGCTCGGTTCTAGAAGTGACTGTTTTATAATCCAGATATTGAGAAGGGTGTTTTTTAGTTTCCACCAAACTGATCAAAGGGCTGGGAAGAGGGATAACTGGTTAAGAACGCTTGCAGTACAAGCATGAGGGTCTGAGCTGGAGTGCCCAGAATTCACGTAAAAAGCCAAGTGTGGCTGCTTATGCCCACACCCCTCGCCATTCCCAGGTGAGACAGGCCAGCCAGCCAGCCTAGCCAAACAAGGTGTCTTGCTCCGTAAGGGACCCTGTTCCAAAGGAATAAGGTGGAGTAGAGTAAGACATCTGAGGCCCTCCTCTGGGCTCTGACTGCTTGGGCTCACATGTCTGTCTGTCTGTCTGTCTGTCTGTCTGTCTGTCTGTCTGTCTCTCTCTCTCTCTCTCTCTCTCACACACACACACACACACACACACACACACACACACACGCTGACAATCAAAAACTAAAGCACTGGTCTGAGTGGTTAGTGCCACCCACCTGTGACAGGAGACAAGAGACCAACCAGCCACCCGGGGTGACCGTGATAGAAGAGCAAAGACTTCTTGCCCAAAGATCATGGGGACAATGCTATGCCGCCTAGTTTTTCTAAAACAAGATTTTTAAGAACATCTGGAGATGTAGCTCAGTAGTAGAGTGCTTGCCTACCACACTCAGACCCACAGATTCCACCCCCAACACTCCCAAAAGTTTTTCCCAGAAGGCTCACATCAAAGAGACAGACTTTTAGGAGTACAGATCTGTCTCCTCCTCTAGTGTCGTGGGGAGAGAGGAGAGACTGCTCTATTGGACTGTGGAGGGAGGAGGTGTCAGGGTTTTGAGGGGTAGGCTCTGGCTGCCGTTATGCCTCCCTGCTTGTATCTGTTGGAGCTTTTAACATGGCAAGGAGGGACGATCTTGTTGCCTCAGAAGGCCACTGACTTGTAAACTGCACTTTGTGAATTTCCATCCCTGAAAAGTAGGTTTTGAACCATCTTTAGGTAGATTCTGGAGGTTTTTTCCTAGAATGAACTTACGCAAATTGTTACTTAAACGATTTATGGCCGTTTAGCTAAATTCAAGGGGCCCTCGTACAAGTCTTTGGCTTCCTCGGTGAGCTGGTGCTGGGCAACTTGTTCCATAAGGTGTCAGTGGACAGGGAAGGGGGTGCCTGTCGGAAGTGTCTGGGGTCTGAGGTCCTAGATTCTGGCTATAGGGCAGCAGAGCAGCATCAACAGCCAGGCCCAGCAGCTGAGCTCCCATCCTGAGGTCCCAGCAGCAGGGGGCAGCTGCACTAGCAGCCTCCCTGCCCCCTTCATGACCCCAAGGCTGGAACTGAATCCTAGATATCTGGCTCAGAAGCTCCTGTGCCCTCAATATATAGATACATGCTGAGCTTTCAACATTAAGAGAGGCAAAGACCCCCACCCCCAGCACTTTCTCACTGAGAAGACACAAAAAGAGAGAGGAAAGGCAGTTTAGGGTCTCTGACAAGTACAATTTCAGTTGGCTTTTCTCCTGGTCTCACACTCTCTTCTGATCGGAATGACTGTTATCTAGAGGTTTCCAGAGCTTCAGGGAACATTCTGTCAAGTGGTGAGATTCTCAAGTTAATGTTTAACAATAAGCACAAATTGGACAAGACGGGGGCATGGCGACCTAAGCTGGTCCTCACGGTCACAATAATTGATTCAATTTTTAAATACGTTTTCCGCTTTGCAGTTATTGCCGTCCCCTGTCCCCTGTGTTAGTTGTCATAATCCCATGGTCATCCTCCTGTGGGATTCCTTTTGCAGTGTGTATTCCCTCCATCAGAGCCACTCTGCTTAGGACTACCTTTAAATGTTTAACTCAGAGGGTCGCTAGACCTCCTTAAATGACCTTTAAAAGGCTTTCTAATATCCACGACGTGCAAATGACCGCATGGAAAGCTGGCTGCCAGAACTCTTACAGCGGTCATTTCACTTCCTAATTAATCATACTTATTTTTGAAATGTGTGTCATTTGGTGGGAACGGTGCACATGCTGCCTGGGGGAGGCACACAGCGATAAGGGCAGTGTTTAGCCAGTCTGAAAAACCATGACACACGCATTGCCTTCAGATATCAGTTTAGAAATGATTTCATAATGTAATGTTTGTATTTGCCCAGGGTACTTATGTAAAGTTTATTTTTTTTTTGATAGCTGTAAAACAGTTTAAATACTCAGGTTTTATGTATCAAGGTTAAACTGGATTCCCAGGTTTCCCGTCCCCCCCTCACCCTACCCCAAGTAATTAGTTAATTAAGGTCACACCCAGTCAATGCTTCTCTGGAAGACTTCTGAGCCTCCTTTGGGGTAGCCTGGTCTATGCTGACAAGCCATATGGCATGTGCTTTGGTCTGCTCAGGGCCCTTCTGTGTGGGAAGTAGGACAAGGGACAAGGCCAATCTTGTTCTTGTTCTCCTAACAATGCAAAGCAATTTCTATAGGCAAAAAAAAAAAACCTCCCAAAAAACAAAGGAACAAAAACTATACTATATTTAACATTTAATAATGACTAGTAAAATAGTTTTGCAATAGTTTGCAGTTAGGACTATAATCATCCTGCAAGCTAGTAATTTTTAAAATATGATTGTATGTTACCAAATTATTGTTGTCTACCAAATTATGCTATCTCCACCATTCAACTCTTTTGTTTGACAAAAATTATGCATGAAGTTTAAAACAAACTGTGCAGGGGAAGAAAGAGATATACCTGTTCATTGTGCAGTGTTTCATTTGTTTCTGCCTTGGCTCAGCCTGGTAAGTCAGAGAGCAGAGGGGAGCCAGAACTTCGCTGGTTGTTGATCTGGGAATGCCAGGGAACTGGGTTATACAGAGAGGGAGATCCTGGATGTGACATGTGTGGTCCTTGCAGGCTGTCAAAGGATATTAACTCTATTTTGATAATTATGGTGGTGGAAAAGAATTTCACTGATACTGATTTATTATGGTGCAAGTGTGTTCATGCATGTGTGTGTGCTGTGTGTGTCTATGCATGTGTGTATGTGTGTGTGCATGTGTGCTGTATATTTTTATGCATGTGTGTGCATGTGTGCTGTGTATATATGTGTGGTGTGGTGTGTGTGTGTGTGTGTGTGTGTGTGTGTGTGTGTGTGTTTTGCAATGCTCATGTGGAGATCAAAGGATAACTTAGGGGAACTGGTTCTTACCTTCCACCTTGTGAGGTAAGGCCTTTTTGAGCTACCCCAGGCAAGTTGACTCAGGAGCTACCAAGAGGTTCTTCTGTCTCAACCTCCCTCTTGTTTTAGCAGTGCTGAGGGTACAGATGTGCACCTCCACATCTGGTTCTGGGGATTGAACTCAGGCTTTCAGGCTTGTGCAGAAGGTGTATTTACCTAGCCATCTCTCTGACTTTAATTTTGTAGCTTTGTTTCTTTAAGATTAATGACGTGTGGAAATGATTGCAGATCACACATTACAATGACTTGCTTTGCTTTAAAGACAAAGTTTTCATATACAGCTAAAACGAATTCTCTTTAGTTTCTGCTGTCAGAGACCCAAACTGAAAATCTGAGACATTTCCTATTTATAATTAAACTAAGAGTGCTGATGCATGGTTACACTCCAAGCATTCTGGAGGCTGAAACAGAGGACCCGTGAGTTTGGAGCCAGCCTGGGTTGCATAGTGAGACTGTCTCAAAAACAAATCCAGTAATCAGTTAATTAATTAAATAAAATTCAACCTAAAGGTAGTTTTTGTCTTCCATATAATTTTATTTTGTGTAGTTTGATGATAATTTAAACACATATTTTCAATATACTTGGAACTAAAAATTGCTAGTGAAAATAGCATTTAGTATTTCCTAAACTTTTAAAAAATATTTAAAAGTCATGTGAAGGACTTTATACGGTTTTTTAAAGGTTTTACATTTATTTATCTGGGGTGGGGTTGTGTACAGGCCAAAGCACACATGTGAGAGTCAGTTCTTTCCCTCTACTTTGTGGGTCCTAGGATGTGAGTTGTCCTTTAGACTCAGTAGTTAAGTGCCCTTACCCCCAGAGACATCTTGCCTGCCAGGATTTTCACTTGTTTAGTTGAGAGAAAATGTAAAATTTTGTGATGTTCACAATATTTTCATTTAAGTTAAAAACTAGAGATTTGCCATTTTTCTAAGGGTGAGAATTAGCCAAATTGGAGATCTGAGTCATTTCCTACCTCTCCCCAGTGCTCTTAGCCACGGGGCAAGTGCTAGGTCCCGACCACGTGTCATGTGTCATCCTTAGTGTCCTGGTCCCCCAGAGCAGACATTTTACCCTCACTGTGCGAGGTGGCTTTGTTCCCCACACTTGGGCCTCAGCCCTGGCTGACTCACCAACAGCGAGCTAAGCACAGGACTCTGATCGGAGCCCTGCCTTGGTTCTTTCCCACAGATGCTGAATCATTTACCACACTTTTGCTCATCCACGATGCCATTATCGCTGGGACCGATGCTGCTGTTTGGTATTGCTGCTGTCCCAGAGTGGCATCATTATCCATGCTTGCAAGGACCACACCAGAGGTGGGCGCTGGACTGTGTTGGCTCCCCACTTGGATCGGGCTATAACAGCCTACCATTTCTTCAGCTGACTTCTTACACTCCAGTGCTCCAGCCTTCCATTTTCTCCTCACATCCCAAGATTTGGTCTAGAGAGTTAAGATACATCTTTTTTTTCTCTTTAGTAATTAAACTTTCCTCTATTTCATATGCCTTTTGTTTTCTTCTTCTTAATGTAATCTGCTTATTCATCAGGCGAATGCACAGTGTAGTTCCAGCACTTAGAGGCTGAGGCAAGAGGGTCACAAGCTGTGAGGTCAGTTTATACTAGACAATATCATCTCTAAACAAAACAGTTTTTAAAGGAGAAAGAAAACTGAAATTATGAAAGGGAAGTTGTTTATTCCTCCATTATTGCATTTTACTTCCAACTTTCATTCCCAAACAACTTCAGGTAGCCAGTAATATTCCACTAAATTGATTTGATGCTAGGAAAATCCGTTGTCTTTATTAGTTTTGTTAGCCTATGCAGCTTAAATAGGGACCAGAGGCTGATTTGCTGTTGTTGAGACGGGATCTCACCATGTAGTTGAGGCTAGTATTGACCTCACAATCCTCCTGCCTTAGTCTCCTGGGTGCTAAGATTTCAGATGTGTACCACTATGCCTAGCAAAAAGAAGCATTTTATTTAAGCTTAAAAAAATCTTTTTAAAATGAGGGCTGGAGGGATAACTCAGCAGTTAAAAGAGTGCTTGCTACTCCTGCAGAGGGTCTGAGTTAGATCTGAGTTAGGTTCCCAGCACCCACATTAGGTGGATCACAACTGTCTGTAACTGCAGCTCCAGGAGAACCTGCACACACACACACACACACACACACCAGGGTGGGAGTAAATATCTTTAAAAATTTTTTACAAGTGCTTGCAACCCCACTTTACTAATCTTATAAAGGAATCAATTCTCTGTTGGTAATATGTATTCATCCATACATAAATACATATATCTTTCCAGTCATTGAATAAACTGGAGCCACATGTTTATGTGCATATGTATGTATATATATGTGTGTGTATATATGCATATAAACACACACATATACACATATATACATACATCTATTATATAATGTATAGCATACAATTGATATAGTTATATTATAACTATATTTATACTATACTACAATAGCTATACTATATTATAATAATTAACTATATAACAATAGTTAATATAAATTATATATACACATAATGTGTATAATATATAGCTAATATTATATATTATGTATACATTATATGTGTATATGTGCATACCTCAATCAATAACTCAGTCACAGCAGCAACTACCATGAATATTATAAACTCCAATAACTCCAATGACTGAACACACGCACTAAACATTTTTAGAATCATTGAGCAGGAACCAGAACTTGAGTGTAATTCTGGTGATCTCTTTCTCTAAGTGAGACTATGTACATCCTGATTAAATATATAACATTTCTATATCTGGTTACGTTGAATAGATTAGATACATATTTAAAGATAATTGTTAAAAATTAAAAGTATTTTTCAATACATTTAATGTTAAAATTAGATTTCAATTCATTTAGGTCCTACATAAGCATTGAAAAGGTTAGGAGAAGAATTAAGAAAGCAACAAAAAGATTTCAGAGGAACCCAGACTCTAATGAAAAGCCACTGTGGTAGAAATGTCAGGAGCTCTCTCATTAAATAGCTTAGTCTTCAGCTTAGAGCCAGTGCTGCCAATAATAGTCCAGGAAGCTACCAAGAAACTGTCTGTCCGGTGCCGTACTCCAAATGCCTCTGGGTGTTCATTTCCAGTTTTCCACCAAAGGCCTAATTTTTCTAGAGATCTTAATATGATAGACTACGAAAAGACAAAGATGTTGCTGTTTTCTTTTCTTTTCTTACATTTTGTGGGGGGCCCGGGGGGATGGCACACTCCATAGCATGTGTGTGGCCATCAGAGGACAACTTTCGGAGTCAATTCTCTCCTTCCATCCTGTGGGTTCTGGAGATCAGTCTGTCCAGGAGCCTTGGTAGCAAGCACCCTTACCTGCTGAGCTATCTCTCTGGCCTTTATATTTTAATATAAGTATTTTCATGTAGAATTTTATATAATTGGTCTAAATGAGGTTTCCGTTTGATGCCAACATTTACACCATTTTTGGAGCTTTCAGTTTCTTGTGTAGATCTAAGTTTTGGTCCATGATCATATATATTCTCTCTTTTGGTCAGTTGATAATGAAGTCTCAGTTTGTGTTTGTGTTGAGAAGAAATCTTGATTTTTACCTTCTTTTCTGAGTCTGGAATGTCAGGTTGACAGTTTTATTCTCTTTTAATGTTCTGAAGATATGAATCCACTGTCTTTGGCCTACAGCTTCTGATGAGAAACCTACTATAAATTTCTTGGACTGCAGTGCAGGTCAGGGTAGAATGCTTGCCATCTATGTGCAAGGCCCTTGGTTCCATGCCCAGCATCCTGAACCCCTAAAAGTTTCCCTTTTATTGTGCATTTCAACAGAGAGGTTACATGCCTTTGGGTGTTTGTTGTTCAACCCTCATGCAGTCTCTTCATTTCTATATTTATATTTACCTTTATACAGTTTCTTGGATTTATGACTTGATGTTTGTTAGATGCAACCCACCATTAACAAAACTGTTAAGCAGCACCTAAGTACAGGTCCATTTGACCATCTGAACTGCTCTGGAACCCTAATATGCTCTTCCCATGAATACTGAACTTTTCCATGGGCTCCTAACCCTCTTCCTTTGCCTGACCCATGGCTTCCCCCCTGGTGCATTACTGGTGTCTGGAGGTAGTTGTTTGTTAGGAAGATATAAATAATATCCATATGAAAGTCAATTAATCCTTTAGTAAAGGTTTAGAAAGAAAATGATTCATTTCTTCCAGAACACTTTGGTTTCCTTTCCTGCTGCTGTGATAAAATATCCTGACAAAAGCAACTTGGAGTAAGAACGGTTTCTTCTGGTTCACAGCTCCTGGTCCCTGTCCATCCTGGCAGTAGAATGTGAGCATCAGGAGCTTGAGGCAGCCGGCCACTTTACATGCACTGCCAGGAAGTGGAAACTAGTGAACACTGGTGCTCAGCTAGCCTCCTCCTTCTCATGTAGTCCAAGACCCAAAAGTACATAATGATACCACTCACTTTCAAGGTAGACCTTCCTGTCTCAATTTACCTCACCAAGATGATCCTTCACAGACTTGCCCAGAGGGTAAATCATCCCTCAAAGGTGTGTGTGGAAGCTTGTTTTCTCAGTAGTTCTATGACTTTTCAAATTGATAATTGAGATTAACCATCACAGTAAGTTAGAAGATGATTTTGGCAGTGTGTTTGAAGGAAAGCAGTAAGGGAGAAATGCCTTTCCCTAAGTCCAGAAAGAGTAGCCAAAGATATACATATATATATATACATATTATATATATATATTTGCTTTTTTTGATACAGGGTTTCTCTCTGTAGCCCCGGCCGTTCTGTTCTGAAACTAGTTCTGTAGATCAGGCTTGCCTCAAACTCACTGAGATCCGCCTTCCTCTGCCTCTCGGCTACTGGGATTAAAGGTGTACACCACCACTGTCCATCAGAAAAGAACTTTTGACAAGGAAAAAGAAAATTGGAATATGTGAATATTATAAGGAATATGGTAAATTGTATGGCAGTTAATAAGTATAGTAATGTTTCACCTGTGACAAACCTTATTGGCTCCAAATTTTTTTAATAAAATAAATTTATTTATTTATTTATTTATTTATTTATTTATTTTACAATACAGCCACAGTTTCCCCTCCCTCCTCTTCTTCCAGCCCTGCTCCCCATTCTCACCCCTCAATCCACCCCTCCTCCATTTCTGTTTAGGAAAGGGCAGGTCTCCCATCAGTATCAGCAAAACATGGCATATCAAGTTGCAGTAAGACTAAGAACCTCCCCGTGTATTAAGGCTGGATGGGCAAGGTGACCCAGTATGAGGAGTAGGGTCCTAAAAGCCATTAAAAGAGTCAGAGACAGCCCCTGCCCCCACTGTTAGGAGTCCCACAAGAGAACCAAGCTATACAACTGTAACATATATGTAGAGTGCCTAGGTCAGTCCCATGCAGGCTCCCTGGTTGTCAGTTCAGTCTCTGTGAGTCCTGATGAGCCCAGGTTAGTTGATTCTGTGAGTTTTCTTGTGGTGTCCCTAACCCCTCTGGCTCCTGCAATCCTTTCTCCCTTTCTTCTGCAGGATTCCCCAAACTCCTCCTAATGTTTGGCTGTGGGTCTGCATCTGTTTCCCTCAGTTGCTGGATGAAGCCTCTCTGATGACAATTGGGCTAGGCACCAATCTGGTCACAGAAGATGGTCAGTTCAGGCTATGCATCCACTATTACTAGAAGTCTTAGCTGGAGTCATCCTTGTGATTCCTGGGAGATGCCCTTTTATACCAGGCTTTTAGGTGACCCCGAAATACCCCCTCCCTTTTCAGTAGTCTCTTTCGGTACTCTCCCCCTCCACCACCCCAACCTGATTGCTCACGTTCTCATCCTCACCCGCCCTCAGTCTACTCTTGAAATCTCTTCTATTTCCCTCTCGGAGGAAAAGCCAGCATCCTCCATGAACCCTCCTTGTTACCTAGTCTCTCTGGGTCTGTGGATTATAGCAGAGTTATCCTTTATCTTACAGCTAATATCCACTTATGAGTGAGTACATACCATGTTTGTCTTTCTCTCTCTGGGTTACCTCACTTAGGATGATTTTTTTCTAGTTCCATCCATTTGCCTGCAAATTTCCTGGTGTCCTTGTTTTTAACAACTGGGTAATACTCCATTGTGTAAATGTACCCCATTTTCTTTATCCATTCCTCAGTTGAGGCACATGTAGATTGTTTCCAGGTTCTGGCTATTAACAAATGAAGCTACTATAAACATAGTTGAGCAAGTGTCCTTGTGGTATGATTGAGCATCCTTTGGGTATATGCCGAAGAGTGGTATAGCTGGGTCTTGTGATAGATTGACTCCCAATTTTCTGAGAAACCACCACACTGACTTCCATAGTGGCTGTACAAGTTTGCACTCCCACCAACAATGGAGGAGTGTTCCCCTTGCTCCACATCCTCTCCAGCATGAGCTATCACTTGTGTTTTTAATCTTAACCATTCTGACAAGTGTAAGTTGGCATCTCAGAGTTGTTTTGATTTGTATTTCTCTGATGGCTAAAGATGTTGAATATCTCCTTAAGTGTTTCTCAGCCATCTGAAATTTTTCTATTGAGACTTCTCTGTTTATATCTGTATCCCCTTTTTAATTGGATTATTTGGTTTGTTGATATCTAGTTTATAGAATTCTTTATATATTTTGGAGATCAGCCTTCTGTCAGATGTGGAGTTGGTGAATATCTTTTCCCATTCTGTAGGCTGCTGTTTTGTTCTATTGACAGTGTCCTTTGCCTTACAGAAACTTTTCAGTTTCATGAGGTCCCATTTGTTAATTGTCGATCTCAGTGTTTGTGTGACTGGTGTTCTATTCAGGAAGTTGTCTCCTGTGCCAATGCATTCAAGATTATTTTCCACTTTCTCTTCTATCAGGTTCAGTTATCTGGATTTATGCTGAAGTCTTTGATCTACTTGGACTTGAGTTTTGTGCAGGGTGATAAATGTGGATCTATTTGTATTTTCTACATGCCAACATCCAGTTGGGCCAGCACCCTTTGTTGAAGATGCTTTCTTTTTTCCATTGTATTGTTTTGGATTCATTATCAAAAATCAGGTTCCCATAGGTGTGTGGATTAACATCTTGGTCTTCAATTCGATTCCATTGATGCACCTATCTGTTTTTATACCAATACCATGGGAATTTTATTACTATAGCCCTGTAATAGAGCTTGAAATCAGGGATGGTGATACCTCCTGAGGTTCTTTTATTATACAGGATTGGTTTAGCTATCCTGGGTTTTTGGTTTTTCCATATGAAGTTGAGTATTGTTCTTCCAAGGTCTGTAATGAATTTGTTTTGGGATTTTAATGGGGATTGCATTGAATCTGTAGATTGATTTTGGTAAGATGGCCATTTTTACTATGTTAATCCTACTGAGCCATGAGCATGGGAAATCTTTCCATCTTCTCATATCTTCCTCAGTTTCTCTCGTTGGAGATTTGAAGTTCTTGTCATACAGGTCTTTCACTTGCTTGGTTAGAGTTATACCATTATACTTTATGCTATTTGAGCCTTAGGTAAAGGGAGTTGATTCTCTGATTTCTTTTCAGCACATTTATCATTTGTATGTAGGGGGGCTACTGATTTTTTTGAGTTAATTTTTTGAGTTAATCCAGCCACTTGACTAAAGGTGTTTATCAGCTGTGGGAATTCCCTGGTAGGCCTTTTTGTAGTTGGAGTTTTCTTTGGACCACCTACCAGCTCCCAAATAAAGACACAGAGACTTATTATTAATTATGATTGCCAGCCTTAGTTTAGACTTGTCCCACTAGCTCTTTTATCTTAATTTAACCTGTTTCTATTCATCTACATTTTGCCTCAGAGCTTTTTACCTTTCCTTCATTCTGTATGTCCTACTTTCCTGCTTCCTTCGTGTACGTGTGTCTGGCTGGCCCCTGGCATCTCCCTGGTGTGTCTTTTTTTCCCCTTCCCAAGCCTAAATTCTTCCTCCTACTTACTCTCCCTGCCCAGAAGTCCCACCTATCCCTCCTCCCGCTATTGGCCATTCAACTTTTTATTAGATCAATCAGGTGCCTTAGGCAGACAAGGTAAAAGAGCAACACATCTTTACATAATTAAACATATACAACACATCTTTACATAGTTAAGCGAATGCAATACATCTTTGCATAGTTAAACAAATATTCCACAACAGTTTGGGGGGGGGCAATTATGTATACTATCATATCATCTACAAATAATGATACTTTGACTTCTTCCTTTCCAATTTGTATCCCCTAGATCTCCTTCAGTTACCTTATTGCTCTAGCTATAACTTCAAGTACTATATTGAATAGGTATGGAGAGAGTCGACAACCTTGTCTTACTCCTGATTTTTGTGGAATTTCTTTGAGTTTCTCTCCATTTAATTTGATGTGGACAATAGGCTTGCTGTATATTGCTTTTATTGTGTTTAGTTATGTCCCTTGCATCCCTGATATCTCCAAGACCTTTATCATGAAGGGGTGTTGGATTTTGTCAAAGGCTTTTTCAACATCTAATGAGATGATCATGTGGGTTTTTTTTTTCAGTTTGTTTATGTGGTGGATTACATTGACAGATTTTTGTATGTTGAACCATCCCTGCATCTCTGGGATGAAGTCTACTTGGTCATGGTGGATGATCTTTTTGATTTGTTCTTGGATTTTGTTTGTCAGTATTTTATTGAGTATTTTTACATCAATGTTCATGAGTGAAATTGGTCTATAATTCTTTGTGTTTGTTGAGTCTTCGTGTGGCTGGTATATCAGAGTGACTGTGGCCTCATAGAAAGAATTTGGCACTATTCCTTCTGATTCTATTTTGTGGAATAATTTGAGGAATATTGGTATTAGCTGTTCTTTGAAAGACTGGTACAATTCTGTGTTAAAACTATCTGCCTGGGCTTTTTTTGGTTGCCAGACTTTTAATTACCACTTCTGTTTCCTTAGGGGTTATCAGTCTATTTAAATTGTTTATCTGATCTTGATTTAACTTTGGTAAGTGATCTCTGTCAAGAAATTTGTTCATTTCTTTCAGATTTTCCAATTTTGTGGAGTACAGGTTTTTGAAGTATGACCTAACGATTCTCTGGATTTCCTCGGAGTCTGTTGTTATGCCCCCTTTTCATTTCTGATTTTGTTGATTTGGATATTCTCTCTCTGCCTTTTAGTTAGTTTGGATTAGGGTTTAATCTATTTTGTTGATTTTCCCAAAGAACCAACTCTTTGTTGCTTCTTTGTATTGTCCTATTTGTTTCTATTTTATCGATTTCAGCCCTCAGTTTGATTATTTCCTGCCATCTGCTCCTCTTAGGTGTGTCTGCCACTTTTTGTTCTAGAGCTTTCAGGAGTGCTGTTAAGTCACTAGTGTGAGATCTCTCCAAGTTCTTCATGAAGGCACTTAGTGTTATAAACTTTCCTCTTAGCACCATTTTCATTGTGTCCCATAAGTTTGGGTATGTTGTACATTCATTTTCATTAAATTCTAGGAATTCTTTAACTTCTTTATTTCTTCCTTGACCCACTGGTGACTCAGTAGAGAGCTGTTCAGTTTCCATAAATTTGTAGGCTTTCTATTGTTTCTGTTGTTGTTGAAATCCAGCTTTAATTCTTGGTGGTCTAATAAGATGCAGGGGGTTATTTCAATTTTTTTGTATCTGTTGAGACTTGCTTTGTGGCTGAGTATATGGTCAGTTTTGGAGAAGGTTCCGTGTGGTGCTGAGAAGAAGGTATATCCCTTTGTGTTTGGGTGAAATATTCTGTAGATATCTGTTAGATCCATTTGAGTCATAACATCTGTTAGTTCCATTATTTCTTTGTTAAGTTTCTATCTAGATGACCTGTCCATTTGATGAGAGTGTGGTGTTGAAGTCTCCCACTATTAATGTGTGGAGTTCAATGTATAATTTAAGCTTTAGTAATTTTTCTTTTAGGAATGTGGATGCCCTTAGATTTTGGGCATAGATATTCAGAATTGAGACATCATCTTGGTGAATTTTTCCTTTGATGAATATGAAATGCCCTTCTCCATCTCTTTTGATTACTTTTGGTTGGAGGTCTATTTTTTTAGGTATTGGGGATAGCTTGCTTCTTAGGTCCATTTGATTGGAAAATCTTTGTTTACTCTGAGGTAATTTCCATCTTTGGTGTTGAGGTATGTTTCTTGTATGTAGCAGAATGATGGATCCTGTCTTTGTACCCATTTCATTAGCCTGTGTCTTTTTATTGGCAAATTGAGTCCATTGATATTAAGGGATATTAATGACCAATGGTTGTTAATTCCTGTTATTTTGGTGGTGGTGGTAATTTGTGTGTGTGTGTGTGTGTGTGTGTGTGTGTGTGTGTGTGTGTGTGTGTGTGAGTTTCTCTTTTTTGGGTTTTGCTGTGAGATTATCTATTGCCTGTGTTTTTGTGGGTGCAGTTAGCTTCCTGCGGTTGGAGTTTTCCTTTTAGTACCTTTTGTTGGGCTGGATTTATGTATAGATATTGTTTAAATTTGACTTTGTCATGAAATATCTTGTTTTCTCCATCTATGGTGATTGACAGTTTTGCTGAGTATAGAAGTCTGGGCTGGCATCCATGGTCTCTTAGCTTCTGCAAGACATCAGTCTAGCCCTTTGGATTTTAGGGTCTGTTGAGAAGTTGGGTGTTATTCTAATGTGTCTGCCTTTATATGTTACTTGGCCTTTTCCCCTTGCTGTTTTTTAATATTCTTTCTTTGTTCTGTATGTTTAATGCTTTGCTTATTATATGGCGAGGAGACTTTCCTTCATCCATTTGTTTTTCTTGCCTTTCTTTTAAAGATTTATTGATATCTTCCAATTTTTTGTTTATCTTTTCCTCAATTTCTCTAATGGATTTTTTATATCTTCTTTAAGGACATCTATTGTCTTCATAAAGTCGTTTTCAAGGTTGTTTTCTTGTGCTTCAGCTATGTTGGATTGTTCAGGTCTTGCTGTTGTAGAATAGCTGGGCTCTGGTGATACCACATTGCTCTTTCTGTTATTACACTGGTGTTCAGGCATCTGGATTTGGGGTGATTATAGGTCTAGGTGTTGATTCCTGCATTCGTCTTTGTTGGATGGGAGTTTTGTTCCTTAGTTTCTCTTTCCTTTCTGGTCTTCTGGCCTAAATGGCCAAGCGTTCTAGTGACTAGCAGGTTTTCAGGTGCAGTGCAGTGTCCTCTCTAGGGTTTTTTGGGCCAGGGGTCCCTAGATTGGGCCTGGGCTCTGGTAGAGCCAAAGTCTCCTTCCGAAGTTGTAGACCAGGATATGGAGCCCATGGGAAGGGGGCTGCAGCCTGGGGTCCCTAGATCTAGTCTGGCCTCTGGGGTCCAAGCACCAGCCTGGCCTCCAGTACAGCTGCCAAGACTGGGATCCCTAGATCTGGCCTGTGCTCCAGGAAAGCTGAAGTCTGCTTCTGAAGTTGTAGGCCAGGGCTCTCTAGATCCAGCCTGGCCTCTGGTAACATGGGAGTCTTCTTCTGAAGTTATAAACCAGGCTATAGAGCCAGGTGTGGGGGGGGGGATGGGGTGTGCAGTCTGGAGTTGTTGGGCAGGCTTAAAGGGGTTTTGTGGGTGGTGGGCAGTGTCTTACCTGGGGTTCCTAGGACCAGCCTGGCCTCCTGTAAGGCTGTCAGTGCTGTGGGCCCTAGTATGAAGCTCAGGAAAGAGAACATAGTCTGGGGTTATTGGGCAGACTTTAAGGGATTCCAAATTTAAGAAATTATTTCATATAAATGTTAAGAAATTTAAGACGCATGAGTTCTATTATAAAACAAAAATTATTTTCATTATTTTTTTAAATTTTATTTTATATGTATGGGTGTTTTGCTTGCATGTATGTATGTCTGTGAACCACTTGTGTGCCTGGTTTTCACAGAGGCCAGAAGAGGGTGTTGGATTCCCTGGAACTGGAATCACAGATAGTTGTGAGCCACCATGTAGATGCTGCAAATGGAACTTGGGTTCTCTGCAAGAGCAGCCAGTGCTCTTAACTCTGAGTCATTTCTCCAGTCCCTAAAATAAATATTCTGCGTTAGGAAATTTTAGTTATAAATTCAAAAAAGAAGCATACTTGTAAAAATTATTCATCATCACAGTTTGACAGTACAAGTACAGTCAATTAATTTGTATTTTCCCACTCAGGAAGCTAAGTGCTGTCCTATTAACACGACCATTCACTTTCATTTCCATCCATTGTTCAGTAGTCCAGTATTTGCACCTGTCAATGAAGTGACCACAGAAAGGCCAGCATGTGTGTTCCAGAGAAAGTGGAATGTCAGCAGCTGGCAAAACAAAATGACATTTTCATGTGGACAGAGCTAGGATTCAATAATGTGCTGGAGCAAGGTGAAAAATTTGACTTGGGACAAGGACAAATACTGTAGTCAATATGAGGTGCTTTGCTTTGCTTTGTTTTGTTTCTGATGAAAAGAAATGCTATCTCCATTGTCACAAATGAGCTATCTTCCAGGAAGACTGAATAATTATTTGCATTATAGAAGATATGCTGCAGCAGTCTTATCTCTAGCTCCATGGCTGATCATCTTATGAGAAAAATAGAACCTTAGAAATCAATAGCGAATTTCACTACATATTCAAAAGCAGGATGTTAAAATAAATCGTTAATCACTGAAATGAATTTGGATAGTATGAAGTAAGACATCAATTCCTTCCAATATGGCACCTTGTTTTTCTAATTGTCTGAGTTTTTAAAACTTGGGTACCTGGCCAGGTGACAGTTGTGCATACCTTTAATCCCAGCACTTGGAAGGCAGAGTCAGGCAGATCTCTGTGAGTTCAAGGCCAGCCTGGTCTACAGAGCGAGATCCAGAACAGGCACCAAAACTACACAGAGAAACCCTGTCTCAAAAATAAATAAATAAATAAATAAATAACTTGGATACCTTTTCTTTAGCATAGTGGTGAAAGCCTTGGAGTGCTTGGATTTTTGTTCAGTGACCCCCATGGCCTACAGCTGACCAAAGGGCACTGACTTTACCCTGTACCCCATACCTTGGTGGAGAGACCATTCAAGTAGACTGTCCCTGTTGAGAACAAATAGATGGAGTGATCCTTAAATGTGTCTGCCTTGGGTCACTTCAGTGACTTTTTCATTTTCTTAATCCTTCCCCAGCTTTTCCAGTGGTTACACAGGATCTAAATGTGTTAAAAATTCAGGGATAAAAGGCTGCCCCCAGGTATGGGGGACCTGTAATTTTGATTAATTGTTGTCTTATTTGTCTGTTCATTTTTGGAGACAGAGCCTCCATGTATCTCAGGCTGACCTCAAACCCATTCCCAACAAGTACTTCTAATCCTTCACCTCAGTGGGTAGTTCTTTGCTGTGCACACATGAGAACCTGAGTTTAGATCCTTGGCACCCATGTAAAAAGCTGGACATGGTAGTGTGTCCCTATAGTACCAGCACTGGGAGGTAGAGACAGGAGGATCCTTGGGGCTTACTGGCCAGATGATCTAGCCTATCAGTGAGTTCCAGGTTCAGTGAGAGACGCTATCTCAAAAATACAAGGTGGAGAGTGATAGAGGGAGACACCCAGCATCAACCTCTGAACTCTACACACACACACACACACACACACACACACACACACACACGCACGCACGCACGCGTGCGCACACGCATACCAAACAAATAATAATCTCATATGGACTTCTAAACCCAGTCAAAATGACAAGATTAAGCCATGAAGTGGGTAAAGAGGTTTCTGCCAAGCCCGACCACCTGGGTTCAATCCTTGGGATCACATGGCAGAAGAAGAGAACCGACTCCCCTCAAATTGTTCTCTGATCACCACATATGCCCAGAGGCCCATGTTTGCTTCCACACACACAAAAAAATAATAATAAGCTAGATAACATGCAACAAAATAATTAAAATATAAATTAACCAGCAAAATCCAGGGCTGAGTGCAATCTGATGCTGTAATTTCTCTGCACACTTCCATATACATCCTGCACATATTACACCTTGGTGTAGGTGAGTTTGAGAAGGCTTACATAGGTAAGGGACTGAGTTTGTATCATCAAGATGCTATTCCAAACTTATCAGTCTGGGTATTGGTCATTAGCTGTCCACCACACACTGGTACTTCCCACTTCCTGGGTTTGCCCCATCTTCACCTCAGGTTTTACTTTTGGTTGCCAGGGAAAGCTCACTTTTCTTTAGGATGCAGAACTGCTCGGCTCTTTCTAACCCCTGCTTTAACGCAGTCACCTCTACCAAGAAGGGCAATGGACCATGGGGCTATGGAGAAATCAGAACCTATTTGCAAAATGCGGTGGTAGCGTTAAGCAGGAACTCTTCGGTCTACTGCATAGAAATTTAATGTTAATTAACCAAGATGTGTGTGTGTGTGTGTGTGTGTGTGTGTGTGTGTGTCTGTCTGTCTGTCTGTCTGTGTCTATGTGTCTGTGTGTGGTTCTGGGAATGTTACTGGAACCTCATGTGAACTAGCTAAGTATTCTGCCATTGAGCTATGTTTCTAGCCCAGCCAAGAGTTTTAACATCGTGTATACTTTATATTGATGAATTCAGGTGGTTATGAGCACATGCCCATAGGAATTCTTTAAACTGTTACTCCTCTGGAACCATGTGACACACACCCTCTCCATTTTTCATTCTGTTCTTCCCTGTCCTCCTCTTCCTCCTCCTCCTTCTTCAGACAGGGTCTCCCACTAGCCTGGACAGTAAGCCCCGAAGAACCTGTCTCCTCCTCCCCAGCATAGAGATTACAAGCTGATGCCACAAAGCCCTGGATTTTTAAAATGGATTCTGGGAATGGAACTCTGGGCCTGGGGCTTCCAGGGCAAGCACTTTACCAACTACCTCCCAAGATCCTCTACCCAATATAGTCTCACTTCCAAATAACCTGCTGCCCCTGCTACAGAAAAGTCTAGCAATAGAAACTTAGCACTTTCAAGTACTTAAAAAAAAAAAAGCTATGGCTTTGTAGGAAAATAACTTCCTGCTCCTCCTTCATGATTTTAAAAAGTGTAATGGTGAATGGGGCTGAAGAGATGGTTCAAGTAGTTAAGAGCACTGACTGCTCTTCCAGAGGACCTGGGTTCACTTCCCACCATCTACATGGTGGCTCACAATGATCTGCAACTCCAGCTCCAGGGGATCTGATGCTTTCTTTTGACTTCTGTGAGCACCATGCACACAGGTGGTATACATACAAGCAAAACAGTCATATGCATAAAATAAATAATCTTTTAAAAGTTTTTAAAAGTGTAATGACAAAACTCGGGCCTGTTACTATAGCTGCCACTGACCAACTACACATGTGTTCTGTACACTGGATTTTAGGGATTAAATAAGGCAGTGAAGACCTCTGGGCTACCTTTGGAAAATTTCAAGTCTCTATTTCCTTTTTTCAAACTAAGATAGACAAGACAGAAAGGAAAACTATCTTGATGCATTAATCTGATATTTTGTCTTTACTATGATTTGTTCTCTTCACAGGTTACATTTCTAATACCTCACCTGGTACCTGAAGAAATACTGTTAAAATTACAGGCGCTTAAGGTATGAAAATGACCACTGGGGACTCCATTATTAACCTCATTATTACTTACGGACTGCGGCTACTCCTAGGAAGTAACAAAGTCAATCATTACAGGAAATAGAAGCATATGGTCATAAAGCCTTCTGACTTCTGGGAATTTTCAAAACAATCTCATTATCCTCTCAAGGGAATCTCAACATTTCTTTCTGTTGGTGGTAATCAGAATTCCCTTACTACTTAGCAGAAATAGCCTTTTCTCACTTAGGAGGAAGGAGTGGTACCATGAATATCCTTAAGCTTGTGCTGGGTTTTTGTGTTTTCTGTTAAAAGGATGAAGACAAAAAACCTTTACAGGATCAGATACAGAAATTAAAAACTGCATTAGAGAATGAAAAGAAGAAGATGGAGAGGTACTGGGCTTATTGATTCACATGGTGTCTGTCTGCAGCCAAGACACTATCTAACCACATGCAAATGTGTTCCAGGTTTAGAAAAGAAGCTGAGCGGATCAACAAAAACTGGGAGAGGAAATTTATTATCCTCAGGAACAGGTATAGTGTATACAGTGTTGATATAGGTATACAGACAAATTCCATTTGTAGAAATAGAGCCACTCATCTTTCGGGACAACTGGGACTCTTGTGGGTTTTTTTCTATATTAATTAATGTTAAATGACCTCACATACTTTTACTAAGAACTGCAACATGGTTTAAAATAGAAAAGTATTCATAGTCACTTAAGAGAAAGAGGAATTCAGGGCTGGAGGGATGGCTCAGAGGTTAAGAACACTGACTGCTCTTCCAGAGGTCCTGAGTCAATTCCCAGCAGCCACATGGTGGCTCACAACCATCTGTAATGAGATGTGGTGCCCTCTTCTGACCTGCAGTCATACATGCTGTATACATAATAAATAAATAAATCTTAAAAAAAAAAAAGAAAGAAAGAAAGAGGAGTTCAACACTCCCACTCTCTAGTTCTTTGTTTCCATCCTGAATGTAGTCCGACCTATCCAGGAATCTTCTTCAGCAGCAGTTTGCACATAATCATGAAAAGTGGTTTGCTTCATATACTAGGTCCTTTACCCACAATTCTTTAATCTCTCACCCACACTTTACTCACATAATCATGTAATTTCTTCTCCCAGAATTATGTTTGCTTTTTTTTTTTTTAATGGCGAAAGTAGAACTGTGAAATTCTGGACCAGATATTGTAACACATACCTGTAATCCCAGCACTTGGAAGAAGGGAGCAGGAGAATTGCTAAGAGTATGAGGCTAGCCTTGGCTACATAGGGAGTTCAGAGACAGCCTGGACTCTGTAAGTGAAACACTGTCTAAGAAAACATGGACAAGAAAGGATGGAAGGAGAGGCCAGGAGGAGAGAGTGAGGGGGGAGTGAATGAAGAAACTAAAATCCTGAATAACAGTATCTAATTTTTGCATTGAATATAAATGCTATGCAGAGTAAATGCTTCTCTCCTTTGTCCTATCATCTGAACATTTAAAAATGCATTTCCTGTCCACTTGTTTCCTCACTTAATTTCCACCCACATTTTCTTAGTTATCACATAATTATATTATATCACATAATAACATTAAAGAAACTTAATAGTGAAGGGCATTGATGGACTGATATGGGTCAGTATATGCCAAGCTTAAAGCTCATGTATGACATTAATACATTGCAATTTGCTGTGCAGGGCAATAAAACACTACATTTACCCTATATGTCATAAGCACATGATATACATCATGTATAGAAATCCTACACCCGATGCTGAAATAGTTAGGACTGGCTAGCAACCAAGATCTCAAGTAATACCAGAAACAGCTCCAGATGGTGAGCACAAGTCTCCTTCTCAGGTGAAAATTCTTTGTGCTCCTGTTAGGTTCCATGTATCTGGGGTTACTCCTGTGCTCTGTGAAATGTGTATACTTTTTATTTTTGGCTGTCTGATACTCTAAAGTCCAGGCAGGTCTTGAACTCCTGGTGGAAAAAGAGAAATGACTTCAGTCCCATGTGGTGGAAGAAGAGAAATGACTCCCATAGTTGTCTTCTGACTTCCACACACTGTGGCATGTGCATGTCCACACACACAAACACAGAGAGAGTAAAAAAAAAATGGTACTGCAGTTGAAATACATGGGAAAATGGAGTGGGCAGTACATAGCTACCAGGTGTGAGCAAGGGAAGCAGAGCACACCTGCACATGGACATGCACACCTACACATGGGCATGCACACCTGCACAGGGGCATGCACACCTACACACATTACCAAGAGGGAATGGGGAAGGAATGGGCATTTGGTGTTGAGGAATATTCAGTCCACCACGGTCACTCTTTTGTCCCCCAGATGTTCATGCCTGTCCTGCATGCAAAGTGCTATCCCAGGGCGCTTTAACTCTTCCTCCCCTCACCCTACTCATCACAGTGTCAGCTCAAGTCTAAACCCTTTCTAAGACTTGTATCTCAAAGTTTCGATTCTCATTATCTAAATTCAGGATCAGGGACGTTCTGGCTATAAATTCATTCTTATGGACTCCCAAAGCTGTGGACAAGACCTTTTGCTCCCAAGCTCAAAGTGGGATGGGCATTGTATTGACACAGCTGTCAATAATACTAATAAACCTTCATGTTCAAAAAGGAAGGACAGAGGAAGAAATTTCAAAGGTCATCAGCTATTTTGTTTTTGTCGTTGTTTTTTGTTGTTTTTTTTTTTCCCTGATGCTGGGGGTGGAACCAAGGGCCTTGCCCATGCTAGGCAAGTGTTCTATCACCGAGATACTGCCCCGATATTTTTATTCATTTACAATCACTAGAAAAAGCATATCCAGCCACACTCCCAACTCATGTATCCCTAACAATGAGTCTCCTCATTGCACTATCCACAAGTAAAATACGCTAAATATTTCCTAAGCGAGAAGTTGTGATTCTTATCATTTCTGATGCTTAATTTCTCCAATCTTAAGTTGGTGAGAGCCTTCCAAAGATGAAGAACGCACTGTTTTGATCTAATCTTTGATGATTTCCTTGATTTCTAGTAGAATAACATATCTCAGACTCTCCTTGGGTATTTGTTGCCTTAGAGCCAGAAACAGCCATTTCTCAAAAATACCCTCATTCATTTCCATGAGAAACTACAGTCTGGAGGGGTAGTCATTGCTGTTGCTGCTATACTTTTCAGAGCTAGGAAATGCAGGGTTTGGGTTTTTTTTTTTTTTTTAAGGAAGAAGAAATAAGCTAAAATTAACATTTTACTTGGCAACATTTAAAATATTTCTAATGTGGTCCCTACCCACATGATAAGTATTGGTCTTATCCTATGATATTTATACATCTTATTGTATTGCTTCTTTTGTTGCAGCTTCCATATTCTAAAGGATGAAATGTTTACTAGACACACACTTTTCCGGCAGTTTGCAATGATTGCTGACACCTCCTTCAATTACATTGTAAGTACTTTGAATACGTGTGTCTGTGTCTACGAAAGATACATATTTATTGAATTCCTATCACATTATAGGCTCTAGCGATAACACACAACAGTCACCCTACTAGCTACCGAGGGCATAGAACAAAGTGAAGGGCCCCTGAAGAGCTCAGTTAGTGTGAAATAGATGTTAGATGTGTGTAAATAAGGCTGTTACAATGCAGCATGGTGGTTGAGCTGTGATAGAAGTTGGTGCAGATCCCAGAGGATAGGATACTCTTCCTGGGCAGAAGGATCTGCCCATTTGTTCATCTTTGACCACAAGTACTATGTTGGGGAATATCAAAGCTCAAGTTCAAGTCCCCAGCAACTTCTAAAGGGAAGAAGGGAAGCACCAAGTCATTCATTCTCAGACTCAAAACTGTACTTACCAGATTTACATCACTAGGACAAAATAACTAAGACCTTTGAAGCAAAGCAGTTCACTTAGCTCAGAGTTGGAGCCTCAAAGTCCAGATAACATTGTATAGGCTGGTGGCAAGGACTGCACGATTTCATGACAAACAGCAATGGCGGGAGAGTCAAGTGGTCACATCCTGATCCAGGAAGCAGAGAGAACAAGAGAATCCAGGCTTATTCCATGCAACCACCATCTAGTGAAAACCCAGTGGTTGCACAAGAACAACAACCTGAGCGCACACCCCAGAGTGACATAAAGACCTCCCACGAGGCACCACCTCACCGTGTGTTAGTGCCATGTTAGGGATGTGAACCTTGGTGGCCCAATATACCATATTCAGACCATAGCATAGCAGACCTGTAGATCAAGTCCAACTCTAAAATAGACTTTTACTTATCGTGTTTCAATGAGAGAGTCCTGCTGATGAAAGGAAAGATGGCCAGTGCAGAAACAGATCTGGTCCATTTCGACTAGCCAGTCAGTCAGCATGGTACCCCTTTAAACTGCTGCTGCCACGCTGTTTTATTTGGATAAGTCAAGCTTTTTTTGTTTTGTTTTCAGAACAGGGTTAAGAAACAGGCCGTAGGGTGTTGCTTTAGGAGGCTTATAGTCTAAAATAAATTTCTTTCCAATTCTTCTCAACATTTTTCACTTTAAGACCATTTTCTAGGTCTAAGTTGTGACAAAGCGTTCTGAAGTATCCTGTCAAGATAATATTTTTAACTAAACCTATTTAGAAACCTGAGGGTTTTAAGAATTGTCTCCTGAGCAGGGCGGTGGTGACGCCAAGTCTTTAATCCCAGCACTCGGGAGGCAGAGCCCAGCGGATCTCTGTGAGTTCGA
>CABHPQ010173813.1:5660-40184 GCA_902168405.1 Peromyscus aztecus | reverse complement strand
CGGCGCCTGCCGGGGGGTTCCCGCGCGGCCTGCGTCCAGACCCAGGCTCTGTCCTGGGACCCCTGCGGGGTGGCAGGTCCAGAGCGGGATGCTAAGCTGCAGGGGAAAGGCAGTTTACAGAACACCGCGTTTGATGAGAGGGAGGAAGCGTGGTGGAAACCGCAAAGGGTCCGTCGCCTCAAGTCGGGAATCCATCTTTCCACACACCTACTCGGTGCCTGTGGTCCTGACGTTGTGTTTCATACCAGGAACAGAAATGTTCCGTTCTCACATTTCCTGTGAAGAATCTCTGGTTTTGATAACTGCGGTATGATGAAGGAGTGCCAGAAGGAATGATGCGCTGTTCAGAAAACCCACCGAGCCCCCAACTCCAGTGTCAGCTAGGGTGATTAAAAAAAACGATTCAAGTGTTTCAGCATGCACTTTGAAACAGACGCATAAAATATGCTTAGTGTCTAAGCACTGTTTGACATATACAGCTTTTATGGTATCCAGAAAGCATATTAACAGCTTCCCTACCTTAGTTCTGTCTGCACGTAAGATAGGATTTTCTTTTGACTTGAATGTAATAATGCCCTTTATATTTTATATTTCAGATTTTAACAGGAGATTCCATTACTACATGCCTTTCTCCTTTAGTGCATGACTTGATTTGTAACCTTGGTTTTGAACTCAGAGAAAACTGTGATATCAATAGCATTGTAACTCAAAATGGTGAAGTATGCTGGAAAGCAATTACAGACCGTGTGAGCTATGCAGAATCAGGTTTGTCTTGTCTTTGTACACCAACCTTCAGTTAGTACCGTTACACTGAAAATGTTTGGGCCTGTAAAACCTGCCTTGGTTCTTTTTTCTTGGAGGATGCTATAATGTAGTTGTCAGAGGAGAAAAAGAATCCTGAAAAAGATAGAAAAGTCAAGAGATGCTTAGCTAAGAAAATTGTGTGTGAGCAGGAGGCTGGCCAGGGATGCTGGAACCAATCTCAGGGCCTGGGTCCAGTAGTCACTAGGTGTATATACAGCATGGATACTCTGGATAAAGGACAAGACAGAGTGGGGTAGTGCCTCTCATCGTGTTACTCAGAATAGCACCTATTGACAATATGAATTATTTCTGGAATTCGATATTTTTATGCTTGATCATGAGTAACTAAAACTACAGCTACACATTCTCTGCTGGTGGTAAAGCCTTTTGCAATTCATTTCTACTGAGCTGCAAGTACACTTATTGTATGTCCAATTATAAGCTGCTTGATTTTGTGAGCATTTTGTAATTAAAACTTTTCTTTGATTTTGACTTTTTTTTCATCCTGTGGCATAGAGCTATGGAACTAAAACTTATTTTCTCTACCTATAAGGGCAGAGTCTGGATTACAGGAGAAGCGTGCGGCTGTTGGGTCCTGTCTGTGAGGCCATCCATCTGCATATCTCATCTCTGACCAGGGCACAGTTTGAAATTAAGTATTTACCATGGTTCCAGTGGACAGCCTATCCAGAGGTTTGACATTTGCACATCTTTATAAATAAAATACTTTGCAAATTGGAAATCCTCATTACTTGCCAAGTTAAGGGTACCTTTTTCCATCTTTTGTCTTCCAACTTTGAATAGGTCTTGGGGACTGCAAGAGAAATCTAAGTAGTTTATATGTAGGCTCTGAAGCCTGAGTTGAAGAACATACCACTTTGAACAACTTTTGGGCTCAATTAGGCAGGCATTTGTCTTAGTTAGGTTTCTATTGCTGTGAAGAGATGACCACACCATGACCACAGCAACTCTTATATAGGAAAACATTTAACAGGGGCTTTCTTATAGTTTCAGAGGTTTAATTCATTATTGTCATGGCTGGAAGCAAGGCAGCATGTAGACAGACATGGTACTGGAGAGGTAGCTAAGAGTTCTACATTTTGATCCACAGGCAATAGGAAATGAACTGACTTGAGCTTCTGAGACCTCAAAGCCCACCTCCAGTGACATACCTCCTCTAACAAGCCACACCTACTCCAGCAAGGTCACACCTCCTAATAGTGCCATTCCTTATGGGCCAAGCCTTCAAACACATGAGTTTATGGGGGCCATTCCTATTCACACCACCACAGCATTAGAAGATAAAGTCCACTTTAGCATCAGGACAGAACTCCCAGTGAGATGACAAGGTTAGATCAGATAGTAGGTGCTTGGTTTCTTTACAGGGAATTGAAAAAAAGATAGTCATTTGGGTCCTAATGCAAATCTTGTGTGGTTTGCTTTTTTTCTTTTCCTGTGTTTGATTTGACATGTTAAAGGACTATAATAAAACAATACCTGTAACATGTCTGATTCTAAAACAGAGCTGGGAAGGTGAGCTGCCTTACACAGGAACTAAACTAAATCATTACGGGGAATAAGAAGTAGGTCAAAATACTTGGTTTCAATTCATTATTATGCCAGATTTATGCTTTGAACAAACATTTAAAGAAAGAACTTTCAAAGAACTCCTTAGGTATTAAATAATTTTATTATATTATTTCAATGGAAACGATTTGCTTATGTCAAAAATTTAAATGTAGTAGTTGAAATATTAAGAGGTTTGAATTCAGTAATAGTAATATAATAAAAATTTTGTTTTGAGAATTATTTTTCATTGAATCTGAGCTCTACTGTGTGTTTTACTCTAAATAGCTGTTTCTTGAAATATTTGATGCCTTGAAAAGCCTGTACCCTCCTGCCATCTCCCTCAGCATGATGAAATTGGCTTCCTGTCTGGAGCGAGCCTTAGGCGATGTGAGTGTGAGAATCCTCCTTGTTTGCTAGATTACCTGGATGAACACAAAAACTTCAGATTTCTTGGTTAATATATTGCTTTCTTGTAAAATACAGTGATTTTCTTTTTACATAATAAAGAAATTCCAGTACCTGTGAGCCTGGGAGATGTCTCAGTAGATCAAAGGACTGACTGTGTAAGCATGAGTACCTGACTTTAGATTACAGCACCCATCTGAACACATGCAAAGCTATGCATGGTTGCTTCTATACCTCTGTAACCCCACACTGGGTGGGGAGGGGTGGAGACAGGAGGTTCACTGGGGCTCTCTGGCCTCTATTCTAGCTCCAGTTTCAGTAAAAGACCCCATCTCAAGGGAGTAAGGTGGAGAGTGATAGAGTAAGACACCTGATGTTCTCCTCTGGCCAGTGTGTTCACGTGTGCACAAGCGCGCGCGCGCGCGCACACACACACACACACACACACACACACACAGGAAAGGAAATCTATGTCTAAGCACTTTTCTTTGTTCATCTGTACTATGTATCATGAATCTCGCTCTATTTTAAATTTTGCCTCATTATAATGTAATTATTGTATGATTTCTGTTTGAATTTTAGGTATTTTTACTGATTGGGAAGGAGTGCCCCTTTCTTCTAAGAGATCTTCTTGCATCTGCAGAGCTTGCACAAGTCTTTGGACATGCTGTGGTAAGTGTGTCAGTAACACATAAAGCATAGCATGGCTGGCATGAGCTGTGCTTTCGATTTTCCAGAACTGCAGAGCTCTGGGGAAGCACTGACTGTTTCCCCGATTTGAGTGTACCCTCCCTTCCTTCTGGAGCTTGCCCACTTCCACATATTCCACAGGGTCTCTCTCCCCAGACTTGATGGTGCTCGAATAACCATATAGATCCAACCAGAGAGGCAGTTAGAAGCATATCACTTTGTTCAGTTAAACATTCATAGTGGTAGTACTAAGTCACTACAGACTACGTTTAGCACTTTGGAATGATAGCATTCCATTTTTGTCCTAAAATACCTGTGTTTTTAACAGGTAGGAATTTATACCTTTTGCGGTCATTCAGACTTATAGTGGCAAAAAGAAAATAGAACTTGGTGAAAAATTATAGAGGCCTTTATACTTTTCAGAATATTCTAGAGGGACTGTAATCAAGAGACTTCAGACTAGATGGTAACATGTAGGGAGCTCAGTGAGGCAGAAGACCGAAACAGCCATCTTAGTTGGACCAGAAGTCCACCAAATTCACTATTTGGGGCTAAGAGACTATCTTCAGTGAACCCTCCTACTGCTCACTGGGATCATTTCCCTTGCCAGCTTGAAAATAATTTTCTGGTAGAGGGCCTGGGATCAGGCTGGAGTGTGGTCTCTTGTTGTTATACTGAATCATTAAACATGTTTTCTTCCTTCCTGCCTGCCTGCTTGCCATTCACCATCTAACTCTGAATGGCCACTCTTAGCCTCTAGATGTTTTCTTGTAGCCGCTGATAGATAGATGGCATTTGGTATATAAACTGGGGGAAGGGAGCAGGGGCTTCTGAGGTTCCTTCAAAGATATAGCTGTTGAACACCGGTGTTGGGTTGAACCCCTCTGAGCTTTCCACCTGCTGGTTCTACTTCAGAGACTCAGAAAGCACCTCTCTCCTCTGCTCTGCAGCAGCCCACTGTAAACCAAGATTGCTTTCGTTTCTTTCCTGAGGGCTGACTGTCCTCTCTCATGAGTTTGTCTGAGGAGGTGGGGACACAGGACTTGAATGCTGCCTAGCTATGGCTGCTTTTCTCATCCTTTTTACCACATAGGCCCACACTGCCTGGTCTGGGTTTTGTATCCATTTTCTGATGTGTTCAGATCCTGGGCACCTCTGATGTGTAGTGTTAAAGCCATTATTCTGCGTCAGTTCCTCATCCTAGGACTGCCTTGATGGTCTGGTCTCTGAGACCTTGGCTTTGCCTTCTTCACTTGTGTTTCTTTCTGTGCACAGTGGGAAATGATAGTGCCTTCCTCAGAGGTGGTTCTGGAGATCATTCAAAAATGTGTCTAGCATGTGCTAAATACTCAATAAGTGTTGGTTTCAGCCCAGTGAAATGGCTTATTGGGTAAAGTTACCTGCCACCAAGGCTGATGACTATAGTTCAGTCTCCAGCACCCACATGGTAGAAGGAAAGAATCGGCTCTCATTAGTTGTCCTCTGACCTCTACATACTGGCACACATTAAATGAAAATGTATAGAATTTTGATGTTAGTTTCATTATTGTTACTACTTTATGCTGGCAGAAACTGTTGGCTTTCTTGGTTCTAAGGGAGAGGCAAACATTATAGGACTGAATTTATTTACTCCACTAGTCAGTAATCTGCTGTCTTAATGGATTAGATGGACGTACTGAAAGTCTTCATCGGGTCTCCCTGTGGACTCAACCTGAGAAACATCTTGTGGCATGGCTTTGCTTCCCCTCAAGACATTCCTCCAAAGTAAGTTGTTGGCTAAGTAACTTTCTTCCTTAATCTGCTTAAGAATTTGCTATACCTTGAGTTTCCCAAGAGGAAAGGGTTAATTGTGAAAGATGGGAGGATTTGCTACATGAATGGTCGGGTCGCACGTTAACAGACAGTAACTGGAGTGGTGAGAGTGTGTGTTCCCATGCCTGGCACCCTGAGAAGAGCAAACGGAGGCCTGGATAGGCAGAAAGCCCAGGCACTCTGAAATTTGATGGCCTTCCTAGCTTTACACAGCCTAACCATCTTTGGAGAGTTCTGGAATTTGTTGGTTTTCTTTCTTAATTATTTTTATTTATTTATTTATTTATTTATTTATTTTGTTGTTGTTGTTGTTGATTTTTTGAGACAGGGTTTCTCTGTGTAGCTTTGTGCCTTTCCTGGATCTCGCTCTGTAGACCAGGCTGGCTTCGAACTCACAAAGATCTGCCTGCCTCTGCCTCCCGAGTGCTGGGATTAAAGGTGTGCGCCACCACCGCCCGGCTCTTTCTTAATTCTTTTAATTTTTATATTCATTTATACATGTGTACATATGCCACAGCATTTGTGTGGAAGCCAAAGGACAGTTGTGGGGAGTGGTTCTCTCCTTCCAGATGCGGTTCTAGGGATTAAACTGAGGACGTCAAGCTTGGCTGTAGTCTCCTTTACCTGCTGAAGCATCTCAGGCCTCCTTCTTGCATAATTTTAACATTTTTTTTCTAAGAAAAGTTCTTTATATGAATAACTAAGTTCATTTTCTGGTTTCTGGTCTTCCCTAGGTACTGTTCAGCTATGTTGTTGTGGACAGCAGGACTGGGTCAGTTACTGAAGAGCTACCTTCACCAAGCAAAAGTCACACTGGCACATCGACCTTTTGTAACTCTTACAAACCTAGAGGATGTGATCGTTTTCCCTGGCAAGTTCTATCTCACACTGCCCCCTTACTATGTCTTCATGGAGGCATTTGCACAGTTTTTGAGTAGCATCAGACTTGAATTCTTGGTGAAGAACTTACTTCTCATTGCCAAGTTGGCTTTGTAAGTTACTTGAAGAACCTTTTAAACCTCACCCCTTCTCACTGTTCTGGTGCTGCTGGGGACCCAGAGAGTCACTGTTAGAACTGGCCTCTGCCCCAGATGTGCTACCCTTCAGAACATCTTGGGGCCACTCATGGTATTTGTTTTTCTCTCCTCTCGCCTGTCTGCATCTGTGTTCATGGCCATTGTATCAGCTGTGCCAGCAACAGAAAGGGTTGCTGTGTCCTCTGAGAACCCACCCTGCTCCTCTTGGTCAGTGTACTAAACTAGGGTACCCTGAGCCCTGCTCTCGGTTGCTGCCCAAGTTCCTGACGAGATTCATTTGTCCATCTTTCCTCTTGGCAAGCTTCCTGAGGCTGTGGGTCAGGCACTCTTCCTTTTTAGGGGTGCTCTGCCTCAGGTCACAGTTTATTTGTCCACATGTGTCCCTGACTTCTTTCAGTTGGCTACTGTGGTTGTGTTTGTAAGGGTGTTTGCTCTTTCCCAGGTGTTACTGATGAGGTACTCTCAGCATTAGAGAATGTGATGATGAAATCTGCCTTCTCATTAAAAACCATGTTACCATACTGGGAAACGGCAGTGAGCAAGTTCAAGGTGCACAGGTAACAAGGGTGGGTGGTGTTGGTGCTTAGATGCCAGGCCTGTTCCATGCCCTTCACCGTCTAAAGCCTGGTTACTGTCCTGACAGAGTGAGTAGAGGATAGACCGACTCAGATTAGACTCAGTACAGAATATCTTCCCTTGATAACTACACAAGCTGTAACTATTTCAAGTATTCCCTGTCACATCCTCTTGGTGCAATTGATAGAACTTTTTTTTTCTTTTTTCTTTTTTTGTTTTTGTTTTTTTTTTTTGAGACAGAGTTTCTCTGTATAACAGCCCTGGCTATCCTGGAACTTGCTTTGTAGACCAGGCTGGCCTCGAACTCACTGAGATCCACCTGCTTTAGGCTCCCAAGTGCTGGGATTAAAGGCGTGTGCCACCACTGCCCGGCTATATAACTTTCTGTTTTTCAAGAATAAACTTCTTAGTATATTTTCTGCATTCTTGATGTAAGAAAAACATTGAACCTAGCAGTAGAGAACCTAGAAGAGGGAAAAAAAAAAAAAAAAAAAAAAGGACAGATATGTTTGGCTGTTAGATTCCGGTAAAGGCCAACCCTGTGTGGAAGCCAGGCACAGCATGTTTTCAGAGGGGTAGAGATTGGAGAGCCAGTCAGTTGGTCATTGCTGGTCCTCAGAGAACCTCACTCTTCGATTCACTTTGTACTTGAGCTGCCCTCTGGAGCTATGCTATTCTGGAGACCTTCAGAAGTGACATGCAGCTTATGTAGATCTTTGATGACATTTTGTCCCACTGAAACTACTAAAAATATTTCATCAAGCATTAAAATACAAAACCTGGTCTTAGAGTCCCTAGTCTGATTAGAGTTGGAGTCCCTCACTTTGTCTCTCACGTTAGTGAGCTCTGTACCTGCTTTCAGCGCCACACTGGCCTGTCAAGGCTACAGTGCGGTCACTGTGGCACTTGCCGATTCCCTTGGGTCCTACAGGTTTGCCGACTGCACCATGCTGTTGCTGTCACAGCTAGAAGCTGGACTCAGGAGAGTGTTTGCTGCAGTTAACAAATGTCCTGATAGACTCCTCACGGCTGAGGTACATGTGTGTGGGTACTATATTGACAGTTTTATGTGACTGTGCAAACCCCTGGGTCCAATCCCTTACAGCACACACACACACATGCACACGCGCACACGCGCGCGCGCGCGCGCGCACACACACACACACACACCCCGTTATTTGCTGTTAAAGCACACATTTATTTTAATTGTGATTATGTCAGGTAGTTCTGTTTCCAAACGGCCCTTTAAACTTCATGATGTTATGAAAGCAGCAGCACCTTCTGAGAGTCAGAATTGTTTTTGACTTTGAATGATATTACTCTTTTGTTTTAATTATTTCTCTTTTATCTCTTCCCCTTTCTGCAGTCTACAATTCTATATACCACGTTTGATGAAGTAAGTAGTCAAACTTGCAAGAAACCTTGAAAAAAAAATCATCTCCTTTTAAGTACAAATCAGAACACAAGGATGAGGGCTGGAGAGATGGCTCAGTGGTTAGGAGCACTTGCTGTTTTTGCAGAGGACCTGGTTTAGTTCCAAGCACCCACACGGCGGTGGCTCACAACCATGCGTAGGCATGCACGTGATGCTGCGCATACACACATGCAGGCAAGGTACTCATGCACATAAAATAAGTAAATTTAAAATAATTTAATACTAATAAAAACCACCAAGATTAACTATAAACAGCATGTTTACAGGAAAATGTTGATAAGCGAGAAGAAGAAGCTTATGCTAGATTTAAATGTAGCTCTGGGGCCGTACTTGAGTTGACTGAATTATTGACTGGCATTCATGATGCTGTGGGTTTAGTTCCCAGCACTGAATATACCCAGCATGGCAACATATACTTGTAATCCCATCACTTGTGAAGTAGAGGCAGGATTTGAAGGCAACCTGTAGTACTTGAAAATCTGTTTCAAATAAATACATTTAAATAAAGCTTTCAGATTAATTTTGAGGCCTAGTATTATTAATCTCATTTCTGTAGTTGTACAAAACACAAAGTGGGAAAATGCAAACAGATTGACACGATTGACTGTGACCACTGTTGAGAACAACTGTCCTTAACCAGTGCAACAACTTTAGAAATACGAATATTCTGATTGTGTGTGTACAGATCAACATCTGTGTGTGTAGGTACATGAGTTTGGTTATGTGTTATGCATGTGTGTCTTTCAGTTTAACAGCCTGTTGATTGATCTGTTTTTGGTGTTCTAGATACTGGCAAAACACTTGAATGATGGTAGCATCAACCAGCTTCCGCATTTCCTCGGAGAGCCTGCCATGGTAAAGATTTGGGTATCTCCAACCTTAGGTCTCTCTGTTTATGAGCATGCTGGTGTCTAGAGTCAGCGTGACTTGTGGTGTGCTCAGGACCTGACCTGCTGCTCTGCTGTTGTCTTGTCCTGTCACAGACACCCATCAGGAGTGACTGCCTGTAGGCTCTGGGCTTTGTTTATTCTGGTCAGTGCCATGCCCTTTGGATGCCTGACGACTGGGCTGCCCTCTTTCTAAACATATTTTTATTTATTGGTTCTATGTAGTTTTGGTAAAGAAAGGACTGTATTTGCTTTGTAAAATTTAGCAACGTCAAATGTCTCTAAGATTAAGTGTTGGATGAAACAGATTAATGTTTTGACCCATTTTTCAATCAGCATTTTATATTTTATCAGGACACTACAGTGACTGCTCTAGACTGTAGTAGATACTTTTTGTCTATTCCACCTCACTGAGAGAGGAGCTGGATTCTGCTTCCCATTCCTTATGTGATTTTGGCATCCCTTCCTACCCACAGACAGCAAGATGACTAATTTATCTGGTATTCTTTTTTGTCTTGAATTCCCTGGACTCTTCCTCTGTTGGCAGTCTGCCCACATCAGTGGTTTTCTGACCTTTCTCTCCATAGTCTGGCAGAGAGAGACTTTGGGCATGTACTGTTAGAGGAGGGAGCAGCTCTCTTTGTTGATGTGAGATGCAGGAGTGGTCCATGGGTGAATGTAGGGGAAGGAATGGGCCAAGGATACCTGCTTGGTTATGCTCATTCCAGCAGGAAGAATGTTTATTTCCCTTCCACATAGGAGGGTAAGAATAACAGAGATGAGTGCCTTAAGCAGCAACTCCTTCCAGGCAGCTGCCCCAATGGTTGGTTGTCAGCTCCTGCAGGCAGGCTGTGTGAGCAAGAGCGCCCTGCTACAGTTCCAGCTGCAGGATGGGGTGAATGCCCTCTTTGAGACTCACATTTCCCATCAGTTTGTAAACAAGCCAGGAACTGCCTGGAACCCTGCCTTTTGCTTTTGCCTATGCTCACAACATTAACAGAATGCTTCTCTGTTAATTTTCTAAAAGGAATTCTTGTGGGATTTCCTGAACTATCAGGAGGGTCCTCGTATCCGGGATCGTTTAAGCCATGGGGAGATCAACTTACGTGAATTTCCGAGAGAAGCAGCAAGCCAGCTGCTCACATTCTCCCTGGTGCTTCTGCTCAGATTCACTGAGGAAGACACATTGTCAGAGCTGAAGGTACCACAGAGGGAAGAGGGTGGCTGTCAGAATTTACCATCACTAGCAATGGAAGAACATGTCTTATTTTTCAAATATGATTAGCCATTGATCATTTTTTCATTTTAATTTGAGTTACAGTATTATTCCATCAGAATATCTGTAAATAAGGCCTGTGGCTAATAGCAGTAAGGCCTGGTTTTTCTCTTCACTGATGCTGCTGTCCCTGCCTTGTCTTTGCTCACTTGTATTTTCCCACCACTTTAAGAACCTTGCTGCTGTTTTCGGTGATGTACTTGATTTTAGCTCTGGGTTCTTTTTTTCCCTCTGGCTTTTGCCTTTGATGTCATTCTTGAAAGCTACTTTGCATTTCAAAAATTATAAACATAACCATAATTTTCCTAGTGTTTTTGTCTTTTGCTCCAAGTAGAATTTAGTTCCTCTTGGGAGTGAGGTAGAGAATCTAGCTTTCCGTGTTTCTTGTTGAAATTGCTAGCAACTTTTCTGAATGCCATGTGGAGAATTGACATCTTTATACAGTCTCCAGCCCTGGACTCTCTTGTTGGAAGCTCTGCTCTTGCTGAATCTTCATGACACTGTTTAGTGCTTTCCAGACACTAAAGACAATTTGCATTCCTGTCGCCTCAGAATTGTCTTGTCTGTTCTCACTGTTTATATTCCCTGTGAGCTATGTCATTAAAGTAAACAGACCCAGAAAACAAACTGAAAAGAATAATCTAGTAGAATCACATAGGGAAGCTGACATCTTTTACTATATTGAACACTATTCAGAAACTGAGGATGTAGCTCAGTTGGTAGAGTGCTTGCCTAGCATACATGAAGACTTGGGTTTGATCCCCAGCACTGTATAAACCAGGTGTGATGGCACACACCTGTAATCCCAGCCCTCACTCAGAAGATAAAGGCAGAAGTGTTGTTCCCATTGGTTAATGAATAAGCTGCTTTGGCCTATGGCAAGGCAGCTTAGAGGCAGGTGGGAAATCCAGCTCTTTCGGTACAACATGAGACTCTTAATCTCAGGACCGTGGGTTTGTGCTCCACGTTGGGTGCCAAATGTAGTCAGAAGTTTTCCTGTGGTCTTGCCTAGCCCCACGGTCCAGATAAATCTCTCTCACCCATGGTCCGGTGGCTGCTCGGACCCAAGTGCACACACAGAGTCTTATATTACAAACTGTATGGATGGTCTATGGCTGGCCTTTTGCTCTTATGTCTTAAATTAGCCCATTTCTGTTCATCTATATTTTGCTATGTGTTCCATGGCTTTACTGGTTCTTTCACATCTGCTTCTTCTGGCAGCGGTTGGCATCTCTCTCCTCTGCCTTTCCTTTTTCTGTCTCTTTCCTTGGATTTCCCACCTGCCTCTAAGCTGCCTTGCCACAGGCCAAAGCAGCTTATTTATTAACCAATGGGAACAACATATATTCACAGCATATAGAAAGACATCCACCAGCCCAGGAGGATCACAAAGGTAATCCTCAGCTACATGGAGTTTGAGACCAATCTTGGATGTACATGACCCTGTGTCAAAGAAAAAAATTTACCAATAACAAGTATGTCCTGACTTCAGGCCTCTGATGAATGTGGACCCCACCCTCCCAACTAAGTAGCACATCTCCAAAAGGTAGCTTCTGAGGCTCACAGACCCCCAGGCCTCTCTTCCCTGTTTTCACATTCTATACTCAGTTTTGTCTTAAAATACATCTTGAGTCAATTACTCAGTGTTAATTCCATTACAACACTTGGCCAAATCACCTTCACTTCCTGGAGGGACACTTGCTCTGACAACCTTCCTTCTTCCCTTTTCTCAACACAGCAGCCAGATCCTTTTTGAAACATTATGTCCCTCTGTGTAGAGCCTGTCTGTGGTTTCATATCTTAGAGCAGAAGGGGATGCTCTCCTGGCCTAAAGGCATACACTGTCCCCTGGTGCCTATTCCAGCACTCATCCCCAGTCTTCACACAAGTCTCTGCCCTGCTGGGACTGCAGCCATGAGGATGCTGCCCACGACACGGCTGTGGCCCAGGCTGGCAGTTGTCAGTGAATGAGAAGTTGGCACATGTCCTCAGCACTTTGATCTTGGTCATTTCAATCATTGCTCTGTGCTGTTGAGAATGTGATGGTTTCTGCTTCTGACTTCTGCCAACTTCTGGCTCCCTGACTTTATGCTTTTGTAGTTTCCAGCTGCTGAGACAGGTTTTCAGTTATACATTTATAACAGCCGTTGGAATATACTATATTATCTTTGTTTTTAATATATTTATATATAGCTTTATGGTCACGTAATTCTCCTAATTGTATTGATGTTCAGTCCTTAAAATTTTTTCCTTTTGTTTTTGGATCTTTTTCTCCTTATATATTTGTAGTTTTGTTACGCTATGGACAGGGTGGATGTGATCTTTGTAAATTATTGTGGCTAGTTAGCTCCATTTTAGTTGGTTAGTTGACTACCAGGTCCATCTTAGTGAAGAGCTTTACCATGCTTTAGATGAAGTGAAAGATTAGGACTCTGAGTGACTGTGATTCAGAAGACAAAGCCCAAATGTAGAACTGTAGTGACTGACATCAATCTTCTAAACTAGGAGGAAGCAGCAATACAGTTGCTGGTCAGTCTTGCAGAAGGCTACAGATCTCGCTGCCACCCAGCCTTCCAGCTTCAAAAACAGGTATGCCACATGCAGAGTGTTTGGGAGAGGGGACATGTGTGATACTGATCTCCCTTCAGAGACATCAGAAGAGCCCCACGGCTTTGCCCTGTCAGACTTCCTGACCAGTTGGTCCCTTACTGTATGGCTTTAGTCAAGTGACTCAGTCTTCTGAGCTTACAGCTCAAGTTCTGTTTCTCAGAGTTAAAGGTGGTTCTGTCTCAAGGATGACAGGTGGAGTGTTTAGCATGGAACCTAGATGGCTGCTGTCACTGGTCATTGCCCAGAGAGAGAAGCAAGTTTTATCATGTGAGAATGTCGTTTTTTTCTTCTACCATATAAGACAACTTTCTGTTAACTTACATTTTTAAAAACAAACTTCCAAGCATTTCCACCAGATAGTTCCAATTTGGGGATTATTTCAAATGCTTCATACTTTTTTTGAAAAAAGATTTTATGTAGGGGACTGCAGTATGTATATATGAGTGCAGGTGGCCTTGGAGACCAGAGGTTTCTGATCCCCTAGAGCTGGAGTTATAGGCAATTGTGAGCCACTCAACAGGCCCTCTGCAAGAGTAGTGCATGCTGTGACTACTGAGCCGTCTCCCCAGCCCTTGGATGTTTACTCTGTATATGGCAGGAGACAGGACAAGAAGAACCCCCATGAGTGTCACACTCAGAATGGCTCTTGCATAGACTTGGAAGAGAGCACACCCTCATAGGGCTGCTGTAAATTGGTGTGTCAGTGTCAGGGACCAAGGCTTGACCAGTGTTGTGTTTGACAAATACATCCATTGTGAGACTTTTCCTGCGGAGAGGTGCACAAACATCTGTTCTCCCCAAACAGAGCACCAACAAACAAATCAGAGAAACCATTCCACCCAATGAGTTTGGGGGAGTTGCTTACAGGGTGCCTAGATGACTCAGGCAGCTGCATCTGGTGATGTCCATCCCAGCAATGGTGATGACTCACAAAGGCTACACCTTAGAGTTTTCTATACAACTGTGGTCAGCTAAGCCAAGAGTGTCCTCTTCCCAGCAGTTGGCTTCTACTTATAACCATGGGGAGGGGCTCTTGAATCTTATAAACTTCTTAAGACACTTCCTCCAGGAGGGATGTTTGAGTTAGGAGGAAATAGCTAAAGCAGTATGGGTAAGAAGGGGCATGTCAGCAAATTAGCCTCCATCCTATGGCCAGTGGGTTCTGGTTTGGGGGCAGGAGCATGGATAGTATCTTTCGTGAGTCTTCTTTCCAAGATACCATTAGAAAGGTAGAAGTATCAGAACTTACCTACAGGGACCAGCATTTTAAAGAGACAAGGAGGACGGGAGGGAAGGTTCTGGAAGGTAGACTACCCGGTGACCCGATTGCTGAGTCCCCAGCCTGTGCCCTTTGCTGTCCTCTTCTACGACCCCAGGAAGCACCCTGGCTATTTTGGACTCTCATCTGTTATCTATCTACTTCTTGGTGACATCCTGTGCTTTATAAGGTCATTGCTGCTGCAGAAGATTGCTCACATTCATTGATGTCCACATAGCTGCCACTTAATTTTCTCATATTATCGTGGGGCAGGACCTGCTGAAGGATCTGTTGTATGGCTTCACCTGGATGCTGACAAGTGATTGATAGTGTTGACATGCCTCCCTCGTCTGTGCTGTGTGCTCTCACTCACAGAACGATTGCCAAAGCTAGTCACAGTTCAGAGGAGGGGAGGTAGGTCCCTCTCAACTGAGGGTGTCATATTTGTGAACATGCTCATCATCACCCCAACAGTAAGAATGAGCAGTAGTCTTAACAGTCCATCAGATGCACATGTGAAATACTTGAGCTCACCATATGCTTTTCAAATATGCAATCTGTAACAGTTTTACAAATATTTTCTAGAAAGTGATTCAGTATCCGTGACAGTTGAAACACACTTTCTAGGATATTGTAAAACCTTAGAGCAGTCAAATATTTCCTCCCAGGTGCTGAACTGTGAGAAAAGCCTCGGGATGTGGCCTGTGCTGCCTTTGCCAGAAGAGCCTGGTCAGGAAGCAGCCAGGTGTGTGTCACCTGGACTGGGGAGTGTGCCACCTGAGTTGTTGCATGTGTCGCTTGGGTCCTGTAGACATGGGTTCTTATACAAGGCTGTTAGCAGGCTTTGGAAAGGAACTGCTGGGCCCAGTTTGTTGGCAGTTGAGCATAGACTGGAGGTGTCTGTCGGGAAGATAAGGCACCCTTCACTAAGGGCTGGGCAGACAGGAAGAGGAGGAAGGACACAGATCTGGGGACCGTAAAGCAGATGCACGAGCAGTAGAACTACTCTGGGCAAGCTCCAGATCACCTTCGTTCTGCACAGTGCCTTGTGTTCAGCTCCTCCTGTCATTCATTTCATCCTGTCCTGATGCCTGTTTTCACTGCGTTGGGGAAACTAAATTTCAGATCAAGTTCACTGTGCATTAAACATCATTTTATATTATCAATAATGTGGGAGTTTTAATTATTGGAGTATACTTTTAAATATTGTGTGTTCTTCAGATTGGAAGGTAATTCTGAAGCATATGCCTGCAACTCTTTAATTAGCAAGATTTTGTGTGAGCTCTGCCACCATATTCCCGGGGGTACCTGTGCTGTAAATGGCTTGGATGGTCTTCCCCCAGAGAAGTGAGTACTGAAGAAACATAACTGGTAATTTATGATATCAGACTTAATGTTTCCATTCTAAAATTTTAGCAGTTTGGTATTGTGTCCCAAAAGAGGTCATCAGGTGAACTTAGGTGATCTCTGTGCAAGTACTGTGTGTCTAGTTAAGTTTCCCATGTGTACTCTGTTCACTGCGGTTGCATTTACCTGTCACTTGCTGAGGTCCCACTTGTACCAGCAGACTCCAAACCAATTCAGACCAGAAGAAGAGACGACAGTGGCCTTCCCTGGTGTTGTGTGTCCCGATTGTTACGCTCTCCCTTGCAGGTGGCCCCAGCTACTCAAGGAACTCTGCAGCACACGCATTCCTACCCTGTTCTGCCCCAGACTTGTTCTAGAAGTTCTGGTTGTGCTCCGAGGCATCAGCTCCCAATGCCAGCGTGTATCTGACCAGGTCATTGCCTCTTTGCAACTGAAACACAGGCAGTGGGTGGAGCGTAGGCTGCGCTCCAGACAGCGTCAGAACTATCTGCGCATGCTCAACAGGTAGGCGGTTCCCTCCTCAGCAGCCTCCTTCTCAAGTTTGGGTGGGTGCTGATCCTTCCAGTGAATCCAGTGTCTACTGTTGTAGAGGAATTTTAAATTTAGCCTGTGGGAGTGGGTCCCACCACCCAAAATTACTGTCTGGATTTAAGCCCTAGAGCATGTTCCCTTGGATTTGCCAGCACTGATTCTTCACGTTTCCTTAAAACATAGCTGTTTTGGACACATTTCTAGAACTTTGGGTTGAATAGTGCGGTGTTTTGTAGACCTATCAGAGCTCTTGCTTGGTCATTGCCTTCCAGAAGTTTCTCAGTGAGCCCTCAGTTAGTTTATACAGGAGTGTTATTACATCACTTCCCTCTAAAATGGAGTGAAGTGTTTTTAAGCATCTCTGCTGGTCTCATGGGCAAAATAAGGTTGGGCTTTAATAGGAATTTCTTGCAATCTCGCAAAGACACCTTATCCTCTTGGTGCTAGTGGGCACAGAGCATGGGACCTAGCAGCAGCCTCTGGGGCTGACCTGGTAAGTATTCTTGGGGGCAGCTGGAACTGAGCCAGATCAAAGCCGTTGCTGCTGCCACAGAAGGGAAGCTCTTTGTGACCTGAATGTGAAGAGCAAGGAGGACTGGGCTGCACCCCTGTGGGCTTGGAAGGCAGAGACTGGGGCAGGGCAGAGCAGGGCGGGTGAGCATAAAGGACAGGAACACCATCTTCCCAGGTCGTTGGACTAGGGACACTTTAAAAAGGTGTTGGCAAAACAAACTGCATGCTTTTTGTTTTGTTTCTGGCTTTTTTTCCTTTGTCATTCTGTTTATTTTTGTTGTTGTTTATTTTGATTTTCATTTTGTTTTGTGTATGTATTGTGGGGTTTTTTTTGAGAGAGAGAGAGAGAGAGAGCAAGCACACTTACAAACATGAAGGTGTGTGTGTAGGAAGGTGGGGAGGATCTGGGGAGAATTGGAAAAGGTGGAAAAGCATGATCAAAATAATTGTATAAAAATTTTAATTAAAAAAGGTGATGATGAGGTGAAGTGTTGTTTTTCCTTATGAAAATGGAAAGGACTGTCAGAATCTTAGCTCTGTTCATCGTTTTTCAGTGTTAGACTTCTGTCTCCTGTACTTTACCTGATTTTGTTGCTCCTTGCACTGGAATTGGTCAGTGTTCATACTGTCCACGGTAAAAGTGCTCAGGACCGTCAGCAGTATCTGAGGTAAGATGGTGCTTAGGCAAGCTTGAGAAATTTTGACTTCTCTTGGCTCTTCCTTTGGTGATGGTTTAACCCCACAGTTTCTCCTGCTCGTCTTCTTTATACAATGTGATACTAAGTTTGTGGGCATTTGAAACTGCTTCCTTATAGGCACGTTTCACAAAACTGAATCCAATTTATCGAGAATCCACTCAGAACTTGACATTCTATAGACTGTGAGGATGGTCTTGGAGGAGGATCCTGAGGTGTGGTGTGGACCCTTCAGTGGCCTGAAGTCTGAGCCCTGAGACAGACCCCACCACATCCAAGTGACTCACAGTCACTTTAGTTGAGTATAGCTAACAGTTTCAGACTTAAGAATTCCACCTTTCAACAGCATCCAGATCTAGGGAGTCTGAAACTAAGATAAACTTTTGTGTAGACCACTCCACATGCAGAGATCCCAGAGCTCACGAGACTCTTTGGACAGAGCTATACAAACGTATCTTGTGGTCAGTTGGCTATAGCTGTTGTGATGTAGCCTCCATCCATGCCCACAAGTGTCTCATATCTTAGCTGGCTTTATGTAGTACTTGGCAAGGGGTAGGAGTCCTTGCATATTGAAGCATCTTATGGATTACAGTGGTGTGTGTGTGTGTGTGTGTGTGTGTGTGTGTGTGTGTGTGTGTTAGACAGGGTTTCACTGTGTAATCTTAACTGGCCTAGAACTCACTATGAAGTCCAGCTGGCCTTGAACTCACAGAGGTCAGCTTGCCTCTGCTTTCCAAGTGTTGGTATTAAAGGCATGTGCCAGCCACAATTTCTACCTTTTTGATACTTTTAAAAAGTATTTTTAAATTACTCTGGGGGAGGGGGACTAAGGGGGGAGTTGTGAAAGTCAGAGGACAACTGTCAGTTCAGTCTCTCCTTCCACCTTTACATGAGTTCCAGGATTGAGCTCGGGTCACTAGGCTTGCTTGGTAAGTGCTGTGCCTGCTGAGCCATCTGCCTGCCCTGTACTGATTAGTTTTAATTGCCAGCTTGACACAACCTGGAGTTGCAAGTTTCAGTTGAAGAAATTTTTAGATCAGGTTGGCCTGTGGGCATGTTTGTAGGAATTGCCTTAATTGTTAATTGATGTAGGAGGGCACAGCCCACTGTGGATGGCACCATTCCCTGGTTTTGGATCCAGGACTGTATAAGAAGAGAGACGGATAGCTGAGTCCCAAGCAGGCAGTGTGGGTGCATTTGTTTCTCTTTGCTTTGACTTTGAATGTGGTGTGACCAGCTATCTCAGGCTCCTGCCACTGAGATTCCCTGCAATGGTGGGCTGTAACCTGGAATTCTAAGCCAAATGAGCCCATCTTCCCCTAAGCTGATTTTTGTAAGGTTATTTTATCACAGCAACAGAAATGACACCAGGACGTGGATGGCTGACTAGAGCTGAGGCAAGTGCAGATGGCCTCGTTCATGGTGTGCAGGGCCGGATGGCCTCGATCACAGTGTGCAGGGCCGGATGGCCTCGTTCATGGTGTGCAGGGCTGGATTGGGTACTCAGCCTTAACACCACTAGTGCATGCCCTGAAGCGTCTCTGGGTACTGTGTGGTACTGGGTGTCATCCATGGCATCTGGCCACATGCTAGTAGCACTTCCCCAGTGACATCACCAAGTGTCCCCAGAGAAGAGCCACCAAGGCTCTTGGGTTTCATTGTACCATTCATTTAGCATATGTTTATGAAAATTTTATAAATATAATTATGGGAATGTCTACACTACTTGGGAAACTGAGGGGAAATCTGAAAATATAAAAATGATGTTTATCCTAATCAGTTGGAACTTGCTGCCCTTCTATGGACTATCTAAGGAAAACTGTTTGGTGGCCATTGTTCCATAGGAATGGTGTTTCTCTTCAGAGAGACACGCAGCACAGAGGGAAGAAAGCCAAATGATGCCACATTGGCACCCGGAGAGACTGTGGGCAGGACCTTCTCTCGCTGTGAGTCTGTCATGTCTCAGTCTGAGCCAGATGGCCCTAAAGTCTCTGGAATTCTGTTCCATCACAGAAACATCGTGTCAAGATCTGAGAGTGTGAAAAGAATCTTGAGTCTTATAAAACTCATCCCAGTGTTGACAGCCTTGGCCTCAGCATTTTTGTTTTTTTTATAACAGTTTCTCTTATTTTCCTTTTGCATGCATTTCTACTTGAATCCACACACAATTAAGTAATTTTTAGGAATATTTCCAAGAGAAGACAAGACATGTATGCTGCTACATTCTATAATAGGACAGACAAAGAAACTAAAATTCCTCACTATCTTTTTAACAGGTTCTTAAAATTGATCCTGCAGTACACTGAGAACCTAGTGGCCTATACTAACCAAGAGAAGAACAAATGGAATGAAGCTATCACTCTTACACATGCAGTTTTGCTGAGAATTTGGACTTTCAGTGAGAAGAAACAAATGTTAATGCAGTTAGCCAAACAATCCATAAATCAAGTTGATACAAGTTGACAAAGAAAACACAAGTCAGGCTACTCTTGGTTGTGAGAGAAAACTCAAATAGATTCAACAGCAAGTAAGTTGGTTAGCATCCAAAGGTGAGATGGATTCTGATCATGTACCAGGGATGCTGGTGGTTCTAGGGGATAACAGAGTCATTCCATGGGATGAACAAATAATTAAACATTTGGGAAAGACAGAAGACCAAGGCATGGAGAGAGGGAAAACAACAGCTTTATTGAAGGAAGAAATATGAGGGGACCCAGAGCTTGGAGTCTGCTAAGCAGACTCTCCTGCAGTGGGTGTTTTAATAGGCCCCCGGGTACTCCCCTTTCCCTTATGGGTTCTTTTAAGAGTCTGGCCTCTGCCTGCTCTTCTCACAGTGTCTTCTGGGAACAAGAAGATGCCATTGGAAGAAGCTGCGTTTGCTTTCTCTGTCTGCCTCTGCCTCCAGGCTCAAGCTGTACTTCCTGAAGCTTCCTGATCTGGTGTCATTGTGACCCCTAGGCTGGTCTCGATGCCTGCAGCAGGTCTGAGTTTTCCTGTCTTCATGCTGACATTGGAGGATGTGGTCACTGCTGTGCTCCTAGTTGTTGCCCAGACACACATGGCTTCACATGTCTTGTTAGTCACTGTTCATTCTTAGAAGCTATCCTTGTAGCTAGGGTCTAGCCATACAAACTGTGGGGTGTGACAGGCTCAGTTTGATGTGTTGGCGAGTTACAGTTATCCCTGGAGGCAGGATTGTGCTCATCAGTAAGTGATAAGCAGTAGCAGCCTGTGAAGGTGGAGGCCACAAAGCTGGGTGATGGACCACAGGTCCCCAGTGAGCATTTGGCAGAGGACACATTTCTAGATGAGAAGGCTGAGTGTGGGAGGCTCTGAAAGGTTAGAGGGGAAGAGGTCATTGAATCCTAAGAGTTCCCTGAAAAGCTACTTGGTTGTTTGGAGATCTGGGAAGATAGTCTTCTACCTCAGTTGGTGGTGGCAAAATCTGGGGAGGCTGCATTGCTTGCATGTATAACAATACACTTAGCCATACCAACCTCAGTGGGTCATGGCTTCTCATAGCCACCTACCAGACCTTGGCTGCAAATGTCCTGCAGCTAGCCAAGGAAGAATTTTCTGTGACAGTTTAGCTGAGCTATAGAGGAGACTTTGGGGGTACTTTGTGGCAGCTGCACATTCTGCTTGTTCCTTTGTAATTTTAACCCCTGCACACACAAGTCAACTTCTGGATGAAAGAGTAAATATACCAAGTTGCTGTTCATCAATTGGGACTTGATCGTTCCCTTGGAACAATACCTACATGGTGCCATATCTTCAATGAGTCACATAAAGGACACATGATCTACGGACAGGAAGATGTATTCTGCATCTCTTGAGGAGCATCTTGTTTTCATGCATAATGATTTGTCCTTGTGTGTCTCATCAGGGGCACATGATCTTGTGTTTTTCATTGCATCACTTCAAGGAAATGGAATCCATATACATGAAGATGTGTCCTGCATCACATCAGAGACACGTAATTCATGTACATGCCTTTCCTTGGCCCATTACTCCAAGGATACTTCTACCTTTTTATGTGTCATCATTTCTTGCATAGCAGCAAGAGGTGTTTTGTTTGTTCTGTTACTCTGGTTTGGAAGTTGATAGCCATTCCAAAAGGGCCAGGCCAGAATTTTTTACTACATGGTATCTCTGCCTTTTGAAATTAAAAAGTGATTTGATACTCAAACCTTACAAATATCTTTTTTTCCATGGACCCTCTCCAGACTTTAGCAAATACTGATGTTCTTGCTTCTCGACCCACTTTGTTAATTAAATGATGGTTTTTTTTTTTTAATTTTTACCATAAGCTCCATGTTGGTTTTCATTTCCCTAAAGAAAGATATCACTTAGGTGTGGTGATACATTCCTATAATTCCAGTACTTGGGAGCCAGAGGCATGAGGATCACAAGATTGACCAGTCTGGTCTATGTAAGGAGACCCCCCCCATCTTAAAAAACAAGATAAAATAAAAGTGTGTGTGTGTGTGTGTGTGTGTGTGTGTGTGTGTGTATACACTTTCTGTCAGAATTGTCAGCTAAGTATTTCTACACGAGAGTGAGGCCAGGTGATAGAAGTTTAGAGACTTGCTTTCTCCTACATGTTATCAGAAGAAGAAGCAATTGGATGATACGCGTACAAATTCAAGTATCTGAACAAATGTTGGTTGAAGGTGCTACCTATCTGACCCAAGCCAGTTGCCAAGAGTACCACAAAGGAGGCCCACCCTGCCCTGCCTATGCAGGGCTGCTAAGGGCTGACCAGTTCTAAAAAGAAAATAGCAAACAAGACCAATAGGAGAAACACACACAGTTTTAGGTTCTAGAAGATAATTATGGGAGTAAAATGATTGTTTTTCAGCATATAGTCCTGGGCGCTGCCCCTCATAACTTCAGCAGGACAAGCCTGTCTAGGAGGACACCACTCCAGATCCTTTCTCTAGGTTGACCAGAAGCCAGAAGCAGCACTGGAAGAGATGAGCTGTAAGTTCTAGGTTGGGGTTCTGAGAGCAAAAAGAACGAGAGCTGGGGGCCGTGCTGTGGAGACTGGTGGGAAATGTTAGGAAAAGATCCCATGGAGGTGTGCTGAGTCAAGAGCAGACTCTGCCCTGCCTAAGGCCTGGCTAGATCCTGGGTCAAGTGACTCCTCAACTCTCCTGTGGGTGGATCTCTGCCAGTGACCTCTAGAAGGTACCAGTCGTTTGAGAAGCCACCCTAGAAATGAAAGCAGGAGCACAGAAGTCAGCAGAGGAGAGGCTGGCAGTGCAGACCCTGGGCTGGAGAAGTGGGTGTGCTCAGATGAAGATCCTGGCTCTCTGTTTTACCAGGCTCATGAGTGAGCTCCTTAGTTTCTGTGTCTTCATCTGAGCAGTGTACACATTGCCATTATGTACATCATTTGACTGACACCAGGAAAAGGGAAGCAGTGCTGGAGATTATTTGCTCTGTCCTGGAAATATCGACAGATACTGTCTTATATTGTTCCTCAAGGATGATGATGGGAAGTGATTTGGATTCTGTCACATTAGGCAGTGTGTGTGATGTGTGTGTTGGTATGTGGGGTGTGGTAGGTGTATTTGTCTTTACAATATGAGTCTGAAATTCCAGCTATCCATAGCCTTACGTAAATGAATGGGTGGGAAAACAGTAGCCAATTTCAGGTCCTCACCTGAAGTCCCAGCTGAGAGTAACTTTTGGTTCTGCAAGAAGTGTCCTTTACCTGTGGCTCTGAACCCTGGCATGGGTATGCATCCACACAGGATTGTCAGTGGAAGCATGCAATCCCACTGCAGGCTGTGTTTCCAACCAGGATGCTGGTGGGGCCTCATTCCAGCTTTTCTTTTTGAAGGATCTGGGGAAGAACCTATCTTAAGGAGAAGCACCCTTAGAGCACAGTGGCGCTGGATTCCATTACAGAACCTCCGAGGTCCAGTTCTTGATTGTGTTTTCCCTAATCAGACACAGGGTGGCACTCTTCATTAAGTAATTTGGCAGCTGTGAGGGAAGATGTCTTCTGTGAACTCTTGTGACTCCAGGAAAATGAATTCTTTCCTTTTCCTCTGGCTGCAGTGAGGTAGATCTAAGGTGACAGGAGGGGGAAGTGACCGCTGCCCCCAGACCACTGGGACTGTGGAGCATTACACTCACCTGAAGGCTCGACCTTCTATTGATTTAATTCTGTATTGATGGAAGATATGAACAGTCAGTATAAAACCTTTTCCATCTCCATGTGGGAAGATTGGGGTTGTATTGTGTGAATTAATCCCTTGGGGAAGACATCATCGCGGCCAGTGGTGGTGACAGGGGAATGAGGGAGGTACCAAGGTCACCATTAACCAACCACCAATCACCATCCTGCTGGTGGGGGAGGGGAACCCTTTGTCTAAGGGAACTGGATTGAGCCTTGTAGAGAAGGAGGGGGGCTCAGACTTGCAGTGGGAACTGGCTTCTAACCATTCGCCCTCCCCAGCTGCAGCCTGAATTCACACCTTGACATCACAGTCAATCTGCCGACCCTGCTGCCCAGGCGTGGGGCCGTTTGGGATTGGCTTTAGGGGCTGACAAAGGAAATTCTTTACAGTGGGCAAAAGGGAGTGTCTGTGGTTTGGGTTATAGCCCTACTAAGTAATTTTAATGAAACCAAGGCACTGTGCTACCCAGGAACCTGGGCTTTAGAGGGCCAGGAACCAGTTTTCCTTTGGGCTGTTATCTGGATTGTAGAGTGTCCGTGTGAATTAATTGGGCCTGTGTAAGATAACATCTTAAATTCTCCAAATAAGACCCTGGATAGATACAGGAAGTCCCCTTGACATATCAATTAATTAATTGAAAATGAAATATGCTAAGTTCAAAAAAGCCAGTCATAAAACTAAGTCCTGTGCTGTCAGTGATAGTTAATGGAGCCTATAAGCATAGACTTGCCATTATAAATATTAAATACCACCTTTACAGAAAGCTTACATATTTTCAAAGCGCTTTGCACTCCTTAATTGCTCAGGACTTTGAATATCCCCAAGACAATGTGATTAACTCCATTTAAGAGGATGAAAACTTAGCCCAGAAAACCTGGAACTCATTGTCCTGTGAAGAAGACATGGGGAGTGCTGGTGTCCTCTTTGGTTGGCAGAACTTGTCTTTGTGGAGATCTGCAGGGCGCTGCAGCGCTCCCTCCCCCTCCTCTTAGTGATCACTCTCCGGCTAGTTCAGACAGTCCCTCTGAATCCCAGAAATGACATTTGTAAATTCAAAATCAACCTTCCCAGCGGCTTGGCAGGGAGGCAGAATCAGCCCATCTCCTAGAAGCAAAATACAGGGTCAGCAAGAAAGTGGCGTGGTCTGCAGACTCAGAGTGCCGGGCTGCTGTGCTAAAAGCCAGTCTTTAGGCTATGGGGTCCAAGAGGCCCCAGTCAGAGCAGAGGGTGGGGCCTGCAGGTGACATAGGGGCAGTGGCACAAGCCTCCTGATCAGTTTCAGTAAGGAAGCCTGTGCTCATGTCTCAACATTGTAAAATTCTCATAGTACTTCTGGGTCATAACTGAATTTACGTAGAGACGAGCCTCTTCCCCAAGCTGCTGCCCCTCACTTCCCTCTTGAAACTATTTCACACAGTCGCATGCTAACCCTTTCTCGGGGGCCTCTGTGTTAATTGCCGGTCTTCCTGGTCAGCATCCTGATTATCCATCTGAACCTGGGTGATCTACACTTCTGGCTTGTTTGTTTGTTGTTTTAGGGTCTGTTGTTGTTTTTCTCTATTACCTGTGAATGGTAGAAAAGCTAATGGTAGCTCTTCTTCAGTTGTCCATGTCCAGGATGAGGTGTGGACCTAAGTTAATGGCTAAGGGGTCTAGTGAATCAATGAAACCGTTGCTTTGTATTCCTATATTGATCTTCAGCTGCTGTGGGCTGTGTCCGTCTGGAGGTGGGAACAGGAGGTGTGAAGCCACACCTTAGGGGTCCTCCATGAGGTGTGATACTCACAGGCTGACAAATGGTGGGAATATTGCTTTCTTGAAGTGCTGGTCATGTCCAGATGGTGCTAAATATCTGCTGCTGCACCCCACATCCCTCCACCCAGCTCTTCTACCCCACCCCTTTAAGTCCTGTGCCTGAAGCCCCCAGTGTTTTCTATGTCAAATATCTCTAAGACTCAGGACCTGACATTTCAAGACCATTCAGAAATCAGTTCTTATCATGTCTCTTATATTCCACACATCACTCTGAAATAGCTAGTTCACCCCAGTCCTGTGCCATCACACCCAACTTCATGTTTTTTGTTTGTTTTGGCAAAGGACCCCCAGGTTTGAAATAGTTGCCAGGAAGAGCAGGGCTCATGGCTACCCACAGGCCTGGGGCCGACCTCCCATGCCTGGACTGTGCAGGCTGGACTTGCTGAGTCTGCGCTACAGTGTCTGTGCTTTTATCTCTGCCTCCACTGCTTCCGCTACTCCGTTTTGGAACATACGGGATAATATGCTCTGGTCCCTTAAGGACGTAGAGGAAGGAACCATTTCCATATCCATTTGACTCAAGTTACCATAGTCAGCTGCTGGCTGAGCAAACTGACCTCAGATGAGTCACAATCTAGCTCACAGAAGGTCACAGTTCAGTCAAATTCTGTAAGTTCAGTTGAGAAGTTGATGTCTGTGCTCAGGATGCCAGTAGAAGCAAAGGAGGGTGGGATGCTTGGTCCCAGCAACTCCCAGGCATAGGTTTTAACTCCATTCAGTCGACCACAGTGAGACCATGAGGCCCCAGCAGGGATAGGGGGCCAAGAGACAAGGCAAGAGCTGGCAGGGAGCTGGCAAGAGTGAGTAGGGTGCAGGACCTATTAAATGGGACCCTGGAGGGTTGCTAGGCTTCCAGATCAAGGGTGCTTCCAGCCCGAAGGAGGGTGAAGTCTGACCCTAGAGTGAAGCTGTAAGGGCAATCAGCTGCAGGTCACAGGGGCCACAGGAGGGACACGGGCAGCAGCAGTGTCGCTGTGTCAGGGTGACAGGAGCAGGGTCACCTGTGAGTCACCACTGTGACCTACTCATATCACTTCTCTTCGTATGTTACTGACTCTGACATGTTATCAGCCTTGGTCCTCACCGCTGCTGGAGAGGTGAAGGACAGAGGAACAGGTGGTGGAATCAGTCTGTGGTAAACAGGGTAAGGACATGGGTCCCACCAAGGGACATTATCAGATCACCAGTCAGCACAGAAACCCCATCTTCCACCAGGCATTATTGCAAGTTTCCATAATCCACAGGGTTTGATTTGTCAGCACTCATCTTTTCCTGTCTGGCTCCTAGCTGGTTCCAGGAAATCTCTGGGCAGGTTGCAAATGTCTGGGTTGAAACAGCTCTTCCAGGGGGAGGATGCAACAGAGACTGGGGGGGGGGGGGGGGGGGGGGGGAGACACGGGACACACAGATATCTGCTTTGCCATCCTGCAAAAAGCTGCACATTCCACCTGCCCTGACTAGGCTTGCTTCCAGAGCAGGCAGGCTGAGCTCAGCCACAGCATTTCCACACGCCTGACACTCTGCAAACCATGGAATGTTGCCTGGGTGTGCTAAGTGCAGGCGGCATCCGGAAACAACCTCCGACTTCCTGGTGTCTTGGGGACTGTTGGTAAGGAAGCCAGCTTGAGGAGTTGCTGCAGGAAGCTGCTCAAGTCAGGGTCCTATCAATTGCTTAGGAAGTGGAAAGTCACTCCATAGCATTTGAAGGTCACTCCTACAAATACTACATAAAATTGAGGTTATTGTTCATAGCACCAACATGATTGGTCTGTGAAGTCAAAGGGAGTTGAGTTTGTCCATCTGGAAAATAATATTTATTATTTGAGGCTTCAAGTTTCACAGAAAGCATTCAAAGTTTAAAAAGATCATTTTATACTCCAAAATTGGAATTTAAATCTACAGTGTTGAATGGGAGTATAATTCACGTAGATCAGAAATCAAAAACACCAGACCATGTAATAGACAGTTTGCTTTCCATTCATACCCTCCACAGCCCTCAAGGTTAGAAATTATTTCTTATTGCTTTCTAGGACCTTTATATAATAAAGATGTGAATTGTGATTAGTTTTCCAGTGCACATGTAAGCAGATTATTTCTACTCATATTTATCCTCTCTAGTTCTTACACAAATGGTAGCGCATTGTACAAATACAGCACCACAATGTTTTGATGAACAGTGTATATTGGAGAGTCTCCCATATTAGTACACAAAGAGCATCTCAATTTTTTTTAACAGCTGCATAAAATTTGGGAGCTTTGTTTTGTTTTTGTTTTCACTTTGAGACAGCATCTCACTCTGTAGCTCTGGATGACCTAGGACTCCCTATGTAGACCAGGCTGGTGTGAACTCACAGAGATCCACCTGCCTCTGCCTCCAGAGTGCTGGGATTAAAGGCGTCATAGTGCCCTGAAGCTGCATAGAACTTGAACATTACACTACGAATGTTTGCATATTAGTGGACACCAAGTTATTTCATTACTTTTTGTTACAATAAACAAGTTAGTGTTGTGTGCGTGTTGTGATGTGCCAGGCCTGACAGTCGTCCTGGACGTGATAATGCTGGGTCAGAGGGACATACCTTTGTCATTTAAACTGCTGTAACTTCAGAGTTGACAGAGCCTCAGCCACGCCTCTCTGGGCTCTTTGTTCCAGGATTTTTCTGTAGTTTGGAGTAAGTTTCCCAGTTCTTTCCCAGCAGTCAAAGCGTATGTACAAACATAAAGATCGTAAGCCCCTCAACTCACTTTTGTCAGGTGCACTAATCTATAAAACATGCTAGGGAGAATGGCATCTTTCGATGTCCAGTCCACTTGTCCAAAGCTGTCATTGCTCTTCTGCTGACTTAAACATTCATATATGAAAATTTTAGGGTATTTAAGCACATTTTCATACAGGACTTCACTTTCTTGTTAAACTTATTACTAGAAACTCTGTCCATCCTTTATGGCTAACTATGTGAGAGAATTCCTTCTTTACATCTTCAAAGCTGTTGTTTCTATATGTTCATTTTATACTCTGTGTTAATTAATAGATTTTTCTAATTTGTGGGTTTTTCACTTGATTCTGTTTTGTAGGAGATAGAGTGAGGCCAAGATAGATATCATTGCTATCATATGAATCCTATGTATTTTTTATTGCTGAATTTCACTGCTTTTTAAGATTCTATGAGTCTAATACTAATTTATTTTTGACCTGTTAAAGATAGAATTACTTATAGCCAACTTTTGAAATCATTTTTTAAAGTGCTTGAATTTGATTTTGACATCTTTAGCTAGTCTCTTTACATGTATCATTCAAACCCCAATAAGAATATATTATTTTCTTAAGCATTTGGAACTCAAACAGCACCCTGATTTCATTTGAAAAAAAATATTAAGCAGAAGAAAACTTGAAGTATGGTTTTGCTATGATTGCAAAGCTTGCATTCTTCCCTGAGTTTGCAAAGAAAATGAATGCTTGCTTTAATGATGGCAATTAATTTGCATTATGCTCATGTTAAGTTCCCTCTTGAGCACAACAGGCAAGTATGGACCAGTGAGTTGAGAATGGTAAATAAGTTAATAGCCATGAATCAGATAAACATTGTTGGTACATTTAAATTGATAAAAGCACACACTTTCTAAACCCTTTCTTAAATAACAAGTGAGAAATGCACAGGAGATCTGATGCACAAATATGCTCCTGTGAGGTAGACCCCTGATGCTGGTCTCCATGGAAACCATAGAGTGCAGGAGGAACAGTCCAAGGTGATGCCACCATAAGTCATCCCTGTCCTGACATAGCACCATGTCCTGTCCTCAGTTCATTTGCTCTGTGGAATTGCATTGTGATTTGTGATGCCTTCAAGACACAGAGCAAGCTCTTATCACTGAAAGGAATCATTTAGATTTTCATTATGTATTTGTCTCCTAGGGAGTAGTAGAGTAGAGGAGAACAGTCATGATATTGTCATATAGATCCTAACATCACCTGCAACATCTGGCTTATGATGCTTTTGTGTCTGTGTCACAAAGGTGCCTCAACAGTCCAAAGACATAGATGTCTGACTGAGTTGTTTCCCCTTCGATAAACCAGAAATAAGTGAATCTCCCAGAAGGCTGGGGAGGGAAAGACTGTCAGGTTGAAGATTATTGAATTGATGGCACACTGCTGTTCTGAATCAACATCCATGAAACAAGTGGACAGGGCAGACTTCACAAGAGTGAAAGGGTGCAGAGCTCAGCACCCATACTGTGGTGTAAGAATAATTTTGTTGGTACCAATCCATGACTTTGTAAAGCTTCAACATTCTCATCTTTTAAAAATCGCCATTACTAGCCAGGCAGTGGTGGCGCATGCCTTTAATCCCAGCACACCCAGAAGGCATGGGCAGTCAGATCTCTGAGTTCAAAGCAAGCCTGGTCTACAGAGCAAGTTCTAGAGCAGCCAAGGCTGCACAGCGAAACCCTGTCTTGAAAACAAACAAACAATAACAACAACAAAATCACCACTAGTACTTAAAATTCATTAGTACAGCATCATTGGGACTGAGCCTGCTTCTCAGCCATCCATGGTTTCCCTGTTTATAATTCTGTGCACATCTGACTCTCATTATCATTGTTTGATTTCCCTGAATGAGTTTTCATCTTATGCATAAAGGCACTCATCAGAATAAGCAGAAAAAATAGAGGACCAGGTATAGACATCAGTGGGCAGGGCAACACATGGTCAGGAAGTCATAGTGAACAAGTCTAGGTGGAAGGCAGATGAGAATAGCTGCTTTATAAAGAATTGCACACCTTTAAAGGCTTGTCAGAGCAACATAGTAAGACCCTGTCTCAAAAAAAAAATGCTTAATAGAGAAATGTTTTCAGAGAGGAGGGTCTGTTCATCTAGTGGTGAACAAGTTCTTTACTGCCCCCCTACTGTGTGAAGCTTGGCTATAGAAAGCAGTGGGAAAGGTATGCTTCTCTGAGCTACACACAGCCTCCATCCATCAGGATACTAGACACATCCATTGAGAAGCCTGATTAAGGTGAGTAACTCACTGTGTCCTCTGCAAGGATGATTCCTGATGTCCTTTATAGGCACTGGGAAGCACTGGAAAAGCAGAACACTATTCAGCGATCCAGACTACCGTGTATTTTGCAGACTGGTAAAAAAGACTCCTACTGTGATGCAGAATTCTTGTTCAAAATCTGCTTTGCCTTCACCCTGAGATTCTTCAAGGCAATCCACAGTAGATCACATACATGCTGGGCCAGAGGTCCAGCATATCAGATGCTGTCCCAGCAGGAAGGAGCTTTGGTTTGAGCTGAGACTGTAAAGAACATGGTTTCTACTCATCATCCCCAGAAAACAGAACGCTCCCCTTAGTCATACTTATCACCTATTCTGGCAAAAATAGAGGTGAGGTGGTAATACATACACACACACACACACACACACACACACACATATATATGAAAGGAGTTTGGACACATTTGTGGCAAATTGAAATAACTTTCTTGATAGATATGTGCTATGTTGGTTAATAGAGATTGTGAATCTGATGGGATCTAGAATTCCCTAGGAGGAAAATCTCTGGACTTCCCTGTAAGGGAGTTTCTAGATTGGGTTGAGATGGGAAGACCCACCCAAAATACGGATGGCACCATTTCATGGTCTGCCCCTCCCCAGGTGAATGGAGGAAGAGAAGCAGGCTGTGCACCAGCATTTGTCCCTTCCGCTCCTGACTGAGGACAGAGTGAGACTGGCTCCTCCCGCCCGTCATGACCGTCCTGCCATGACGGACTGCACCCTCAGACTGACTTCCTTTAGTCGCTTCTGGCTGGTGTTCTCTCACATCAGTGAGAAAAGTAACTAAATCACACGCCCACAAACGTGACCGCTGTGGCCTGACCTGACCCGAAGTCACTGTGAATCTAGATAAAAACCCTCTCCTGGCCTTATAGGCGCACCACGGCTAAACTCCCTCTCAAGAAGAGGAAACAAACTTCCAAATGTGAGAACGGGAGACCTGTGCCTGGTGCCTCCCCTCCCCTCCCCACCCTGATCCTCAGTGGAATGTTTAGACAAGCACTGATAACACTCTCCCCAAGAGCCCAAATAAAGTTTGACAAGGAGAGCAGGTGGGCCTGTTTGTAAGATCACCTTTCCCCAAAGCAACAATCAGACAAGCATCTCAACCTTGCCACTTGGTTAATGTTTCTCTCTGGGCCCCTGCTCTGTGTGCGGCTGCCTGCTTGGCTTTTCACCTGCTGTCTGCAAGAGTGGCCTCAGTCATTACACACCATTAGTCTGTACTTGAATCCTAGCTCTCCTCCCCCTCCCCCACCAAACTGTCCCACCTCTAATGGCCCCTGGATACCTGTGTTTCCACGAAGTCTGAGGTCTGCAGGTGTGCATCCTGAATGGTGCACCCAGTACCACTTTCCCTTCCCAGACTCCTCCTGGGCTTTATCCCCTTCCTGATGACTGCTCAGGCCATGGACACAGCCATCAAACCCTTCGGTGCTTCCCACGTCATTTTCCATATATTCATTCATCTCTTATCTCAGACTTGACAGAGAGTTGTCCCCAGGGAATCACCCAACAGATAAGGTGTAGCTCCAGGGTGTTCTGTAGGTGCCTTAGGGTGGGGAGGTAGCTTTTTTGTTGCTCCTCCTCAGAGTTCCCCAGCTCTTTGTTCCTGCCCCAGAGAAAGCAGACAAGTCTCCAAGGCTGGAGGTCAGGGTGCTTTTCTCCCATAGCAACATGAAGCATGGTGTACACACAGCCAACAGACAAATGAATAGGAGGCATAGCTCAGCTTGTTCTTTGTGACAGACACCAGAGAAACAGAGCCAAGGGTGCTCTGGGTGGCTGGAACAATGGGCATAGTTGTCGTCCTGAACAAGATCATGTTCTTTGCTCAGTATATTGTCCTCATACCAAGTGAGCCCCGAACCACAGCTGTATACACACATAAGCCTGTCTGGGTTGTGGATGGCAGGCTAGCCACTGACCCACCTGCTCTGCTTCTCTGTGGTTGACTTCTAAACAGATTTTCATCCTCAAAGACTGGGCGGAACTCCCAGGGCCACTAGAGCCTGCCCTTGAAATTGGCATCCCAGCAATTCAGATTCTCCCTGTTCCTTCTCTCACTGTCTAACCTCTGAGCTGGCTACTCAGATGGGAAACCATTGCTCTATCTGACCCGGAGTGTGGATCCTATGCTGGTGTCAATGGGCCCATTGGTCCCCAAAAACCCTGTGTGGCTGCAGGGGACTAAAGATGGACTTTAAGGTTGGGCTTGCTGTTGGCAGAACTCCAGCCCCAGACAGCTCATGATGCACTGCAGATCTAAACTCTGCCACACCCCATCTAGTCTCCTGGAATCCCAGCAGTACCTTCTAGGGGAATGGTCAGGGTCTGAGCCTGCCAGCAGCGGTCCCCAAGGTCTGCGTCCTTCTGGTGGCTGCTGTTATCCATATTGCTATACCTGAAACATCCCCCTGCCTCTCTGCCTCCCATCTTGCCTCTCATCCCAGGATGCTTACAGTTTACAATCTCTGTGTGATCTTCTCCCAGACCTTTCTGATGCTCTGCCCCATGTGAGGTGGGTCCATCACTCCTGCTATATATTCCTCTGTGAAGTTACTGGGTCGTGCCTCCCCTCACTGGTTACCCAAACAGCAAATGCCCCACTGGTCACCTGGCAGTGACTCCTTCTCTATAAGGGGATTATTTTGAGGTCTGTTGTCCTCTCCATGGAGCTAGTGAGTAGCTCAGGGCCAAGAATGGGCCACGTCACATGTTTCAATAGGCTATGGGCACTGACAGCATCCTGTTGCAGCCTTGCAGCAGACATCCTGCTGTAAAGCCATTTACTCGCTTAAAAAAAAATTGTCCTAAGTTTTGCTGTTATCACAATGAAGGTTCTTCTCCTGTCTGCAGCCTTTGCCCTCACTCAAGGGCAGGGTTAGCAAACAGCCAGATAATAAGGAGTTTAGTTCTGTGAGCTTATGGGCTCTGCTCCATCTGCCCATCAGGCCATAGTTAGAGGCTGTGCCAACAGGTGGGTGTGTCTGGTTCTGGAAAAATGTTAGCTGAAGCTGCCTAGGGTTACAGTTGTAATCTGCTTGAGGGCCTGCCATCCTTGGCTGGTAGGCCATCTGGCTGGTGGGAGCAGTGTGTGTCTGTGGTGGGCAGCCAATCATTCCTACTGTATGTTGTTTATTTTATTGTAGAGGAAATGAGCCAGCAGTTTCTCAGGTCCTCCCATCTGCTAGGTGGATCACAATTTGAACCTTTGAGGTCCATCTGACCTCAAAGCTGCGGCACTTTCCCCAGACTGAGCCAAAGTCCTGCTGTTCCCACTAATGAGGGGTATGACCTGGGCAACCGCAGCATGTCTCTCTAATGCTAAGAAGCTCCTGGCTGGAATATGAATGCTGGGGCCCTCTGCAGGCCATTTCTAAGAGGATCCAAATTTTTTCCACTTGGAGCAACTTAATGTGGCATCAGGAGGAGGGTGGAATAGCCCTTGGAATCCCTTCATGAGTCTACCAGTCACTGAGCCCTAGACCCTTAGCTCTAGGATGTAAAGATGGCATAACTTCCATCCTGCCCTGTGGTCCTCATGAAAACACAGCAGGCTTTTGAGAGCACTGTCTCCAGTGCTCACCCTCCTCGAATTCTCGGTGTGCAGATTTCTCATGCTACCTCGATGTTAGAGTAATGGCTCTGGGTGCCATTCTGCAACCCCAGGAGCCAGGTCCAAAGGGAAGCCCATATTCAAAGCCCACGTGGACCTGGCTTCAACAGTTAAAAATGGTTCCAGATCAATAGTTGTGCTGATGGAAGCAAACATGAATTAAAATATCGACTGTTTAAATTTTAAGTCCAGTTTGTTTTTACAAACAAAGGTTTAAAATTAATCTGCATTATTTCAAAAATTGTTTAATATAATCTAATTCAATGAAATGATTGAAGAATGGTTTTGACGTCCAGATTAAGTACTTTTATTTTTTTTATTTTTATTTTTATTTATTTATTTATTTATTTATTTATTTATTTATTTATTTATTT
>CABHPQ010173812.1:0-30846 GCA_902168405.1 Peromyscus aztecus | reverse complement strand
TTTTTTTTTTAAAGAGTTTTGGGTCCTGGGATATTGCTGTTGGTAGAGTGCTTGTGTAGCATGCTTGAAGCCCTGGGATCGATCCCCAGCACCACATAAAACTAGGTATAGTAATGCACTTGGAAGGCAGAGGCAAGAGGATTATAGAAAGTTCTTAGCCAGCCTGGTCTACATAATCCCAAGCCATTCAGGACTACATAATGAGACAAAATAATAATAATAATAATAGTAATAGTAATAAAGAATTATTTTAAAATACAATAACCATACATCTTAGCTATAATAATGTTTTCTGCTCACACTCTTTCTGCCTTGGTCTCTCCAGCTCTGGGATTATAGACTTGGTCTACTATGCTCAGCCTCTAAATACTTCTGTAACGTCCTGATGTTACATCCTGTAACATCACAACAGGATTAGATTTCATGAACTTTGGAGGGGACGAACATTCAAACCAGAGCAGCCTCCTTCTCCACTGGGACACAACCTATGAATCCTAAAGAGAAAGGAGCAGGGAGGAGCGTGCAAAGAGAGGAAGAGCTTGAGGAAGAGGGGAGGAGAGGAATGGTCATCCATACAGACCAGAGAGTGCAGATGTAGGAGAGTCACAGCCCAGTCAAGAGGGTGAATCTTGGGAAAACTGAATTCTTCCTCATCAGATGTGTCTTTGATGAACTCTAGCTCCTGGCTCCCCAGTCCCGTGATTATCCCTGTATTTTTTTTTTCTAGTATCTCTTCCAAATACCTAGTGGTTATAGTGAGAGCAAATATCCCTTGATTTGTGGGATTTAATGAAAGGTCCCTGTTGAAAAGCCTGTCTCAAAATGAAAAGATGCTTAGACTGTGTGGCTCAGTGGTAGAGTAGCCAGTGTAGCATGCTTGAAGTTCTGAGTTCAATCCCCAGAACAAAACAAAAAAGTGTGTTTATAGCCAGTCATGGAAACTCATCCCTGTAATCCTACCCCGAGCCCGAGGCAGAAGAAGCGCCATAAATTAGGCTACATGGCACATTTCAGGCTAGCCATGGTTGCAGAGAGAGACTGTCTCAAGAAAACAAAACCACGAGGGGAAGGCTAGGGAAAGAAAAGAATTTCGTTTTCCACCAAGGCTTCTTGTGGCCTTGGCTAGCCTGGAACTTACTATGAGATTGAAGATGACTTTGAACTTCTGATCATCCTGCTGCCACCTTCCTAGTGCTAGACCTACAGCCTTGTGCCACCGTGGCCAGTTTATGAAGTGCTAGGGATCGAACCCAGGGCTCTTTGTGCTTGCCAGGCAAGTTCTCGATCCACTGAGCTACATCCTTAGACATCTATAGTCATGGAAGTGGCGTGTACTTGGGCTCCTATTCAGGGGATACTGGCATATGGAGAGTGTGTCTGTATCTCCAACAGTGCTCTACTCTTGGGTGTATGAGGTTGGGATTAGGACTGTGACTTTCTTTTTCTCTTCCCTTCCTCCCTTCCTCCTTTCTTTCCTTTTATTTGACAGGATCTCATATAATCTAGACTGGCCTCAATCTCTGTACTCAAGGATTGTTGTGGGATAATCTTTTTGTACACCGTGAAAATGTGTCTTTGCTAAAGTGCCTTCTGATTAGTTTACTAAAGAGCTGAATGGCCAATAGCTAGGTGGGAGAGACTAGGCAGGACTTCTGGGGAGGGAGAGGAACTGAAGATGAATCTAGGTGCCAGCAAGACTTGGAGCAAGTTGGACATACAGAATGGGAGAGAGGTAAAAGTCACACGGCAGAATGTAGATTAATAGAGGCAAGTTAAGTTGAGTTGGAAGAGCTAGTTGGGAACAAGCTAAAGGCCAAGCTTTCATAATTAGTAATAAGTCTCTGTGTCATTATTTGCTGCCTGGCAGTCCAAAGAAAGTCTGATGAGAAAGCATACTACAAAGGTTGATCTTCAAGTTTTAATTCTCCTGCTTCTACTTCTGGCGCTGGGCTTTACAAGCATGTACCACATCCTGCTTTCTTGGAATGCTGGGGGTCGAACACCAGGGCGGTCTACTAGCCAAGCCATAACTCTAATCATGTGACTTTCTTACAGCCACATGATCTGCTGGCATCCGCTGGGCCCAATGAGGCTTATTACAGTGGGTATCGTCTGTGTCTCAACCAAGACCATCTTCATAACTAAAAGTTTGGGAGGGAATGAGCTGTGAGAGGTGGGGGCTCAGGCTAGAGGAAAAGCAAGCTTAATTCCCTGCTAGTGAATAGAGGAAGGATGGTCGAAATTGCTCACTTAGCAAACGATTTAGCCAGCTGTAGAAAATCCTATTAAATGACAACTCTTATCTCAGAGCCTGGCTTCTGGGAAGTACAGCTCCAAGCTTTCATGAGGACCAAGGCAATTTTTCCTGAATCCAGTCAAGCGGTCATCACTAGTAAGGAGCTGAAAACCAGAGATGGGCAAAACCTTCCCATCTCCTACTTTTTCCTTACCCTTAGAGCTGGTCTCCATATCACCTGTCAATTATCTGGTTAGCTGAGCCTTTTCTCTGCCCGTTGTAATATAAATAGGAAGGCTTTACAGCTCCCCATTAAACAATATGATCAGCACCAATTACTTAATGAGACTCTGGAAAGTCGTGATTTAAAATCCTGTCCTCATTGTGGCTGGGCTTTGTCTGGAGCCAATGTGATAATTGCAGTGACATGCAAACAAATTGTTCTACAGATGTGAGGTCTCTACTCTTAGCCTAGGTTTCATACTCTGAAAATCTACCCTCTCTCGAGGGACTCAAACTCTGTACTTTGCTGAAAGAGAAAGTTGTATATATCCTCCAAAAGCTTAGGTGGTTTTGGGTGGGTCTGCCCAGTTCCACCTTGTAGAGGCGATGCCTCTGGGCATGAAGAAAGCTTGAGCCTTGAAGCCGGTGCTGGGACAGTAGAGACTGTCAGATCACAGATGTTGCCCTTGTAGAGCAATCAGCCATGCCTTCCATCCTATCTAGTAGCTTCCTGGAGTTGCTAAGCTCCTAGCCTGTAGCAGCCTCAAGGCAGAGGGGGACAGTAGGATCAGCTTCCTAAATTAAGGCCTGGTAAGGGGGCTGCTACCTCCACTAATCAGAGTCCCTCCCTCTAGGCTGAGAGACCCTTTCCTTGTAAGGGTTTATGAAAGTAAGGACATTTCCTTCTTCTGTTGGCTACTGTTGGACTTTCCAGCTTCCTCTGCTGGGAGTGGCCAGCATTATCAAGGGGCCTGACTACCGGAGAGTCATCTCAGTGCCTTCTTTTTTGGGGGGTGGGTGATTTGAGACAGGGTCTCTCTGTGTAACCGCCCTGGCTATGCTGGAACTTACTTTATAGACCAGGCTGGCCTCGAACTCACAGAGATCTGCCTGCCTCTACCTCTCAAGTGCTGGGATTAAAGGTGTGTACCACCACCACCAAGCTTATTCTTCTTTCTTATTAACAGGTTGGTGCCAAAGGACTGGGTAAACTGATGGAACACTCTGGCCCCTGTCACTCTGACACCCTGCCCTGGGGAGCTTTGCCTCTTAGCCTTTTCAGCCTTTCAAAACACTGTTCCCTGTCCTCTCCTCTGGAACTTCTGGTTCTGAACCTTCCGCCTTGGGTGTTTTGCTCTGTTGGCTTCCATAATTCACACAGCCTCCTCTTCTGGCTATTGGTGATTACCAGTTCCCGAATGAGCCCAGCAGCAGGCCCTTCATATGGTGGACTACAATACAGGTAATCCCAGCAGTTGGGACTGAGCAGGAGGAGCAGTATTCAGGATCCTGGGCTACATAGTGAGTCTGAGGCCAATCCAGGTTACACGAGATCCTGTTGTTGTTTTTTTTTTAATAAGAAGCACACATACAAAACAAAGAACTGGAATGGATTGCACGTGAATACATTCAGCACTACTGAATTGTGCTTAAAAACTGTTAGAAACAAACAAACAAACAAAAAACAGGCGAGATGGCTTAGTTGGTAAAGTGCCATTCAAGCAGGAAGACCTGAGAATGATCCCCAGGACTCATGGAAAAAGTGGTTGTGGTGGCACATCCTTGTAATCTCAGTACAGGGAGGTGGAGGTGGAGACAGGGCAGTCCCTGGGCCTTGCTGCCTAGCCAGTCAAATTGGTGAGCTCTTGGTTCAGTGAGAGACCCTGCCTCAAAGACTAAGGTGGAGGGTGACAGAGGAAGCCATCTGAGGCTGGGTTTCTGGCCTCTGCACACATGCACATGTGCACACACATTAAAAACATATATACATACATGAAATGGCTAAGATGGGTCTGGAGTGGTACTCAGTGGTAGGGCACTAGCTCCGGGTTTGATCTCCAGAAACACACACACACACACACACACACACACACACACACACACACACAGAGAGAGAGAGAGAGAGAGAGAGAGAGAGAGAGAGAGAGAGAGAGAGAGAAAGAATTGTATTTTACATGACTTTTACTTCAATTGCAGGAAAATAAAATGAGCCAAGTGTCGTGGCTTACGTTTGTAATCCTAGCACTTAGGAAAATGAGACAGGGGATACTTAGTTTGAGTCCAGCCTGGGCTATGAAATAGGTTCAAGGTTCCATTGTGAGACTCTGTTTCAGAATCTAAACAAGTGTTCTTCATGATCCGATTCCTTCCAACTTCTCCAAGTAGCTTTGTCATTCATTTTGTCCCTGGCTCACTCACCTTCAACATGTCACCCATCTTCTGATCTCAAGACTTAGTTGTTTATCTCTCTGCTTAGTAAACTCTTTCCCTAAAAACATGCATGACTTCCTGTCTCACCCCATTCACACTGTGTCTTTAAATCATGTCCTACTCTGTTTTGTATCTTTTTTAAATATTTATTTATTATGTATACAGTGATCTGCCCGCATGTATGTCTGCAGGCCAGAAGAGGGCGCCAGATCTCATTACAGATGGTTGTGAGCCACCATGTGGTTGCTGGGAATTGAACTCAGGACCTCTGGAAGAACAGCCAGTGCTCTTAACCTCTGAGCCATCTCTCCAGCTCCCCCCCCCTTTTTTGTTTTTTTGAAAGCTTTTTTTGTAGCTTTGGAGCCTGTCCTGGAACTCACTCTGTAGCCCAGGCTGTGTTTTGTATTTTTAAGATCTTGAACTCATGATCTTTCTGCCTCTGCCTCCCAAGTGCCAAAATTACAAGATTTATCACTATTCTTAGCTTCAGAGAACCTCTGTCTCTCTCTGTCTCTCTGTCTCTGTCTCTGTCTCTGTCTCTCTCTCTCTCTCTCTCTCTCTCTCTCGTGTGTGAGTGTGCGTGTCTCTGTGTGTGTGTGTCTGTGTGTCTGTGTGTGTGTCTGTATGTGTGTTTGAGACAAGACCCCACCCTGTAGCCGTGGCTGAACTATGAATTCAGTATGTAGTCCAAACTGGCCCCAAACTCATGGCCATCTTCCTGCCTCAGTTTCTCAAGTGTTGAGATTGCGAGCTTGAGCTTTAAGTGGAGATGTTGTACTGGGAGGATGGCTCAGTGGGTAAAGTTCCTGTTAGGCAAGCAGAACTCTCAGTTCTGATCCCCACTGTCCGTGCAACCCTAGTGCATGGGGTGGGGTGAGGAGATGCAGGGCTGGGGTGAAGATGACAAGTAGATCCCTGGAGCTCACTGGCCAGTCAGGCTAGCTAATTGATGAACTCCAGGTTCTGTGAGAGACCTTGCTTAAAAAAAAGACACCACCTAATATTGATCCCTGGCTTTCCCATGAATACCACACACACACATACACACACACACACACACACACACACACACACACACACACACACACTATTTAGAAATAAAAGAAGAGGGCCTGAACATGGTGGTACCAGCACTGGGAAAATGAGGCAGGGGGATTGCCATTAGTTTGAGGCTAGCTTGAACTACATATAGCTTGAAGCCAGTTTGGGCTTCAAGTTCAGTTCAAGGCCAGCTGTGGCTAAGTAGCAAAAAGAAATATAATAAAAAAGTCTCCATTTTGATTTCTATTTTGTCCCATGAGTCTAGAAGTGTTTACAAACACTCGAGGTCCTTGACTTTCTGTTGAGTTCCATTGATTAGATAAAGCAGTTTGTTGATTTTTTTTTTTTTTTTGTTGCCTGATGAGACATGCATTCTGGCTTAGTTTGTGATCAATTTCTTTATATGGTCCATGGGTACTTGAAAGAATAATTCTTGGCTGTCTGATGGGGCTGTGAGCATAAATATTGAAGAATGCATATGAAACACTTCAGACTGTGCTTAGCACTTAGTGAGACCTCAAGAATTGGCAGCTCTCATCTTTGTTGTTACTGTTGTTCCTGGTGGATGACAGTCTTGCTCATTGCTGTCATTAGGTGCCCTAGGAACGGAGGAAATGGAACCCTACAAGTCAGCGCTCTATAGTTCTTTCCCTGATGGTAGGGTTGATTGATCCTGGACACATAGAAAGCACTGTTCTATTCATTATAGTTTTTTTTTTTTTTTTTTTTTTTGGTTTTTCGAGACAGGGTTTCTCTGTGTAGCTTTGCGCCTTTCCTGGAACTCACTTGGTAGCCCAGGCTGGCCTCGAACTCACAGAGATCCGCCTGGCTCTGCCTCCCGAGTGCTGGGATTAAAGGCGTGCGCCACCACCGCCCGGCTCATTATAGTTTTTTAAAAAAGTTCAGAACTGGGCTGCAATCCCAGCACTTGGGAGGTAGTAGACGTAAGAGCACCAAAAGTTCAAGGTGATGCATTTCTATATATGGAATTTGAGGCTAGCCTGGGCTACATGAGACCCAGCCTCAACAAACAAGAAAAGTTTAGTTCAGAATAAGGTATGATTACCTTCACTGGAGCTCCTTTTGTCCCCTCACTGGTCATGTGACACTCCTCTACCTTCAAACTCCACTTCCCATACACCTAAGAATGGATATGATCTTGGATGCATATTGGACTAGCCAGAAAACAGACCTTTGAGAAGTGTTGGATTTTCTCCCCAGGCTTCTACTGAGTCTCCAGAGACAGAGGAAGAGAAGTTGGAGTTGTAATGGTACAGCCGCCTCCGCTCTCCTTTCCTGGACTTCTCTCCTTAGAAAAGCCTCCTTCACATCCCTGCAAGACTGCTCTAGTCTGATGCCCTTCCCCAGAGAGCAGCTTGGAACCAGCTGTGACGGCGAGAGAAAAGAGAGGATATTGGCGCATTCAAATCAGCACCTAGCCTCCTGCTGAATTCTGTCTGAGCATGACACCTGCTCAGACAGAATTCTCTCTCCCTCTTCCCCCCTTCCTCCCCCACTCTTCTGCAGAACAGCCTAATTAATTTTTCAGCCCACCAGATATATATTACCATACCCTGCAGATGACAAACTCCTCAGGCCCTGATATCCGGACCATACAGGATTTGCCCTGTCTCCGATTTTCAGGTCCCAAGCATGTGTCGTGGGTGCTGCTAACCACGGCCTGTAACCAGTCACACCTCTCCTCCTTTAAGCCACCATCCCATTGTGCAGAGTGAGTCGGCTGATTTTCCTACCTGGACATCCAAGGAGGAGGAGGCATGAAACTTAAGCGTGGTAGGTAGAACTGAAGGGACCCTGTGGATTGGGGAGTTCCAGACGTGTTCTCAAGATGAAGACCGTCACTCTGCTTCCGTTCCCACACCTACCTCTCTCCCCTCTGCGTCCTCAAATTTCATCCCTCCCACTCTAATTCTAGCTCTGACAAGGTTCATTTTCGCGGCTCCTGCCTCCAGGGAAAACCACAGGACCCTGGTCACTGGCTACAGCGTCTGATTTCCCAGACACTGGAACCTTCACGGCTCTTTAGTAATCTTGATAATCTCTTCCATTGTCTTGTTATGGACATGTGGAGTTGTTTCCGATTTTAACTATGTGAATTGTGCTGCTATGGGCATTCTCTTTCATGTCCTTTTGTGGGCATATAGTCCCCCCTTCTTGGGTAAAATGGGAGTGGATTTGCAGGCCAGAGAGCTTAGCTTCATCAGAAAGTGCCAACGATTTTCCATATCGGTGCTTTAACATTAGTTGAGTCCCTTATTAAAAAGAAAGATCCCTGGACTCTGTTCTGCATTTACTGAATCAGAATATTGTAGGAATAGAGACCCAGAAATGGAGTGCTTAAAAGCTCTCCATGTGACTTTTATGTAGTTGTTTCATTGATTGGCTTAAAAAAAAAGATAGGAAGCTTTTTGTTCTTGGCTGGCCTAGAATTAGCTATATAGACCAGGCTGGCCTTGAGTTTGTCGGAATCCTCCTGCCTCTGCTTCTCCATGTGAGGCCATTGGATGCCCCTAGTTGTTCTTCCCAGTACACTTCCCCTCCTTCTCCTCTGTTCTCCAGACTTGTCTATTTAATCGGCAGGTTGCAATGGGTGGCAGAGCCCAACCTATCAGGGCAGCGGGAGCTGGGTCCCTGCCTTAAACACCCAGTTCCATTCTTTAAAAGCCACTTTCCTTGTGCATTGTAGAGACAGGGACGTGGTAGCCTAACCTGACCTTGAACTCTATGTAGCTGAGACTACCCTCGGATTCCCGATCTTTGTGCCTCCATATCCCAAGTTTTGGGATTACAGCAACACCCAGAGCTAACTGCTAGATCTAACAATTTCTTTCCAGGTTTTTTTTTTTTTTGGATTTGACCTCTCCCTGGTGCTTTGTTTTGCTGGCTCAATTTTCTTGGAACTCTTCCAGTTTCAGCTATCCAGCAGTTCTCAACCTGTGGGTCTTGACCCCTTTGGGGGCCGCATATCAGACATTTATAATTCATAACAGCAGCAAAATTATAGTTATGAAGTAGCAATGGAGTAATTTTGTGGTTGGGGGTTCGCCACAGCATGAGGAACTGTATTAAAGCTTACAGCATTAGGAAGGGTGAGAAGCACCATGCTGTACCTTCTCTCTACTTCTCTATCAATTCTCCTTGAAGTTCCCTTAACTACCTGTCCTCCTCCCTAATTCCACCCTCATTCATCTTTCCTTTTTCTTTCCTCTTCCTTTTCCCTTTCTTTTCTTTTAGATTTTATGTTTATTATTATTATTATTACTATTATTTTTAGTTTTTTGAGACAGGCTTTCTCTGTGAAGTTTTGGCACCTGTCCTGGATCTCGCTCTGTAGACCAGGCTGGCCTCGAACTCACAGAGATCCACCTGGGTCTGCCTCCTGAGTGCTGGGATTAAAGGCGTGAGCCACCACTGCCCGGCCTATGTTTATTATTTTTAAGTGTGTGTGTGTGTGTGTGCACACACACACACGCGCGAGCGCACACGCGCGCGCGCGCATGTGAGTGCAGATGCCCGAGAAAGCCAGAGGTGGCAGATTCCCCTGGAGACAGAGTTATAGGTGGTTGTGAGCTGCCTGATGTGGGTGCTGGGAACTGAACGTGAATCTTTGTCAAGAGCAAGACACATTCTTAACCCTTGAGTCAGCTCTGCAATCCCAAATAATGCAATATTTTAAGTGAGTCTTCAAATTTACCTGTTATACCACATGGCTGCTTTCTCCAATTTAGCTACAAATGATCTAATTCCAGATAAATTTAGGAGGGATCCAAGAACAGACACTCTTTAAATAAAGCCAACAACCATCAAAAAGAAGCCCCTGAGGAACAGAAAGAATCTATTTTGGTGATCATGTCTAGGAACAGAAAGAATCCATTTTGGTGATCATGTCTATCAGAGACCTATCAATAAGGACTTCGGGTATGCCACCCCATTTCTGTAGCTTCATTTTGTGTTTTTGGAAGAAAATCTAAATGTTCATTCTCTTTCAGTTATAAAAGCCCAAACCACCACAAATAAAACATTTCTAGTCCCCAGCAGTGCTTTGGGAAACAAGTCATTCCAAAGAACAGAAAACAAAACAAAGCAAAAGAACAAAACCAAAACCAAACCCCAAACACTCAACACCCTGTTAATTCTACTTTTCGGGTGTCTGCTGGGGGTGAGGGTGGGGGTGGGGGTGGCGATTGTAGAGATGAGGACAGGTGAGCCTCCAGAAAAGACTCACGGAAGCAGCCCAGAAGAGAAGTCCCAGGTCTTTCAGAAATATTCAACCCCTGCCACCATTGTTTGAATTTGTTGTAGCATTATTTCTTTTTTTCTTTTAGTGTGTGTGTGTGTGTGTGCATGTGTGCATGTGTGCATGCTCGAACGTGTCAAGGCACTTGTGTGGCAGTTAGAGGACGACTTTGTGGAATAGGTTCATCCCACCATGTGGGGCCCAGAGATCAAATTCAGATTGTCAAGCTTGGTGGCAAGAGCCTTTACGTGTTGAATCATCTTTTTGGCCTTGAATTTTTTTTTTGAGACAGGGTTTCTCTGTGTAGCCTTGCCTGTCCTGCATCCCGCTCGGTAGACCAGGCTGGCCTTGAACTCACAGAGATCCGCCTGCCTCTGCCTCCCGAGTGCTGGGAACAAAGGCGCGTTCACCATGCTGTCTCCGACAGCTTTAGCTTCCCCATATTTGATATGAAGACAGTTGTGAAGGACCACTTTGTTTCCAAAAGAACAACTTGTACAAGAACTTGGAGAGCCTGATACATTTTTATAAGTGGCGGTGTCATGTTTAATCTAGAAAATTATGTTGTAAGCGGCGGGAGAAGAGACAGCCAGGGCAGCCAGGTGGTAACCTGGCTCGATTTTTTTTTTTTTTAATGCTACTCCAGTTGGTGTTTCCCAAACCCAGGGTTCATGAATCCTTGGTGTTTGGAAAAGTTTATTATTTAATGTAACCATGATGTGTAATACCCACATGACCTTCTGACTCAGCACTTTCAGGAAATTTTAGTGATTTGGTTTGCACTTGAGATTTTTTTTTTTTTTGAGATAAGATCTCAAGTAGCCCAGGCTGGCCTTGAACTTGCTGTGTAGCTATGGTGGGCCTTGAATTCCTGATCTTGCTTCTACCTCTCAAGTACTGGGATTACAGGTGTGGGCAATCACCCTTGGTTGCACCTGTATTTATTAATTGGATATGTCAAATAATCTTCTGAAATGACTGCATTTAACCTCTTTTAACTTTCTTTTTATTTATTCTTTGTGTCTTTCACATCGTGCATCTCGATCCCATTCATTTCTCCATCCCTTTGTATTGCCCTCCCACCCCTGCAAAATAAAATAAAATTTAAGAGGAAAAAAAAAAAAAAAAGGAAAACTCAGTCTCATCATGGAAGCTGCAGTGTGACACAGTGAGTCACACAGTAAACCCCTTTATCCATGTATCTTTACTTGCAAGTGTTCATTGCAAAGAGTCATTGGTCTGGTTCAAGGCCTCTGGTTTCTGCTACACTATCGATGCTGGGTCCTCACTGGAACTCCTCTTGGTTATCCTGCTGCTGCCCTGTGTTGTGGAGATCCTGCAGCTTTGAGTCTGCAGGACTGGCCCCTTCACATGCTCCAGCGATCACAGATGGGGTGGATGTTGGGGTGGGCCAACTCATAACCCTAGTTCTGGGCCTGGGTAGTTGCCGTGTTGGTCAGCTGGCTAGCTCTCCCCTGTCCTCACCACCAGGGTGAGCTCTCCAGCATTACCCTGACTAGTTCACCCTATGCAGCGATGAGCAAGGGGTGAGGCCAGTTCTCCTGCTTTCAGACTCTTGGTGTGCTCTCCCATACCTACACCGTCAGGGCCAGCTACTGTGTTGCCCTGGCAAGGTGCAGGGGCCACTCTCCTGAGTGCTGCAGGCGAGGGGCAGGGACAGCTCTCCCACCCACCACAGGTGGCAAGGGGCAGTGGGAGGGGGCGTGTCTCCTCGGTCCACACCACCACATGGCAGATGAGGGGAGGGGCCAGATCTCCCACAATAAATTCTCTGGGCGGTTAACCCGTACCCCAGTCAGTAGGGTCAGCTCTATTGTGCTGTCCAGGCGAGGTGCCAGGCCCACTTTTCCGAGTGCTGCAGCTGTTGAGAGGGAGGGTCAGCTCCCTTGCCGGCTGGAGGTTGTAGGGGCGAGGGGGGAGGGCATCTTTCCCTCACCCCCACTACTACACTGCCCCTCTCACACCCTCAGGACTGGTTCACCCACTCCGCTGTTTCCAGGGTCAACTCTACTGTGGTGCCCAGGTGAGGCGCAGGGCCTGTTTTCCCAAGTGCTGGGGATGCTGAGGGGTTGGGTCAGGTTCTCCACCTGCTGCAGGTGGTGAACGGTGAAGGGAGGCATCTTTCCCTCACCACGTGGCAGGGGTGACCTGCTCTCCCATTCTCATGCCCGCAGGGCCAGCTCTCCCTTTCCCCTGCGAATAGGGTCATCTCTATTGTGCTGCCCAGGTGAGGTGTAGGATCCTCTCTCCTGAGTGCTTCAGCCTGTGAGGGGCAGGATCAGTTCTCCCTAGGGTTGCAGCCAGTGAGAGGGTGGAGCCAACTCTGTACAGCCCCATTCTCTCGGCCTTCGGTGGTATCAGGGCTGTGAACCTAGACATGAGTGCTGGCAGCAGCCGAGGCTCAGACATCACCATGGCCTTGGATGGCAATCAAGCCGCCCACATTAGCCTGCTCCTCATTGATTTCACCTCTGTCCGCAGGGCATGAACCATTCTGTCTCTATCTCCTATCCACACCATACATTTGCTCACCATAATAGTGCCCTTCTGCCCAGTGCTGCAAGGGGCCAGGCGGGCCGTGCTTTTCCTTGGAGCACAGTGCCCCAGGTCTGACTGTGGGTCTCTTGTCCCACTCAGTCTGTCATGGTGCTGAGCAGGACCACGCTTCCTCCTGGGAGCCTAGGGTGGTCTGCCCCAGGTCTACATATAGCATATAGCTTTTGATTATTTAATTATTATTATTTCATTGTTTGTAGATAACACCCTCTGCATTTAGAACAAATATACTTGACAAGTATTAATATTTTTTTTTTCTGGGTATAGTGACCCACATCTGTAATCCCAGCATTTGGAAGCCTGAGGCAAGAGGACTGAGAATTTGAAGATAGCCAAGCTACATAATGAGATCATGTCTCAAGAAAAGACTATATATTACCCTGTTGAGATGGCTCAGTGGTTAAAGGCACTTGAGTTTGATTCCTGAGACCCACATGATGGAAGGAGAGGTGATTCTCACCAGTTGTCTCACCTCCACGTGCATACTGTGGTATATGCATCCATCCATCCATTAATCCGCCCATGCATACAGAAATGTAATAAAAACATTTTTAAAAAGACTATACATAACAATATTAAATTTTATTATTTATTTTTTTAAGGCATGGTATATATATTTGGTTTTTCGAGACAGGGTTTCTCTGTGTAGTTTTGGTGCCTGTCCTGGATCTCTCTCTGTAGACCAGGCTGGCCTTGAACTCACAGAGATCTGCCTGGCTCTGCCTCTCGAGTGCTGGGATTAAAGGTGTGTGCCACTACTGCCCGGCTTAGGCATGGTATCTTATCTAGTTCAACCTGACCTCAAACTCTCTGTTGGCCAGGATGGTCTCAAATGATGTTCCTTCTGCCTCTACCTCTTGAATGCTGAGATTACAGGCATGTATCATCATGCCCTGCTTTTTAATTTTATTTACTTATTTATTTGCATAAACAAGTGAAATTTATCAAATGAGGTTCCAAGATCCCTGTGGATTGCTACAGTTAGAAATCTTCACAGCATGACACATAAGCTCTTTACAATCAAACTAGGAATACTCAACCTGTAATTTTACCAGACAGTCTGAGCAGGATGTGGGGGTGTAGACCTTTTTAGAAAATAAAAAAAGTGAAAGTATAAAGGATTTATATACATTCTGACAGGGTGGACACGATATGCAAATACATGCAAATACGATGCAAATGAGGCACAACTACTCATGCAAATGAGCATCCTGTCTTTAGAATCAACTGCTGGTTATTCACTTATTTGTCTGCAGTGGCGACAATAAATCTTTCAGAAGCTTGGGATTCAAGTTGCTTTGGTGGAGATGTGTATGTATTGTCGAGGAGGGAGTGGCAGGAAGGGGTGTCTCTCCAGGAGAAGTCAGTGTGATGCTGCAAGCCTGAAGCTTAGCATTAAGTTTAATATGGCAGAAAGTTTAATATATAGTTATTCTGCCATGATCCTCCAAAAGCTGGTCTTTGGGAAATAGGCTGAGGAGAGAGGCAAGGAAATTCAGTTTCCTATAACCTTTCAAGTCTTTACATCATCTGATTCCCCAGCCCCCATCACACACCATCTGGGCTCTTGTCTCGGGAAGCAGAGAATGGGTAGTTAGAGATCCCTGGCCCTGAGTCCTCACCATAAGGACCAATGAGCTCGAGTTAGGAGCTTGTATAAATCATAGCTGGAGGAGGCTGAGAGCGTGGTGTGGAGTTCTGCACTTGCTGATCTCCCATCAGCAGAATGTAGCTGAATTCCAGGCCTGTTAGAACAAGATGGGTGGTGGAAGAAGAAGTGGAGCTTTGGGGAAATATAGCTGTTTAATCTCATGCCAGTGATGCAGCAACTGACAAAATTGGGATGCTTACTTGGAAACCTAAAGGAAAAAACTGTCAACAGTTTTTTTTTTTTTTAACCATTATAAAAACCTTTTTTTTTTTTTTTTTTTTTTTTTTTTTTTTTTTTCTCTTCTTGGTGTAAAAGGAAATTTCTGGTCACACAGGCTCTTCTCACTGAGAACAGCAATATTGGGCACACAAAATAAAAGGGCTTCTAGCAGATTGTTTTAACACAATTAAAAAATTATCGTTTTTTTCTTCTTGGACACTTGGCAATCAGACATGGGTGAAAATACCACTGCCTATCTGTATAAACTTGGGCGACAGAGTCAACTTTTCTGAAGCACAGCTCTTCATCTATAAAGCAGGAAAAGTACAATCTCCATAGGCTTGCAAGGAAGGCTAAATGAAACAGCATGTGCTTTTGACACACTGCCTGGCTCCCACAGTCAATAACCCTTAGTTATTTGTAGTGGCCATCTCCGGATTTGCTGCGGAGAGCTCTTTACTCCTTACCTGGTAACTATATCCCGTTTCTTCCTAGTGAACCATAATTCTTTCTTCAGTCGCTGTGGTTCTGGTAAAATCAACTCTCTCCTCTGCACTGGAAGCAGACTATATAATTCCGGTTTAAGTCAATTAGGTTTAAATCTATCAGGTTGAACAAGCCCATATTCCCAGCCACTCAGGAGATTGGTGTAAGAGGTTGGAAAGTTCAAAGCTTGCCTTGGTTACTATCTGTTCCATTTGTTTAGATAAAACTGACAAATTTATATAGGAAGGAAATAGATTAGTGGTTGTTGGAGACTCGAGGAAGGAGGGATGGGAGTGACTTGTATGGAGCGTATTTCTCTTTGGAGGCTGGGGGATTGCTCAGCAGGTAAAAGCATTTGCCACGCGAGCCTGACGACTTGAGTTCAGGTCTATAGAATCCATTTAAAAGCTGGAGTCAATGGCTTGTGTGTGTAGTCCCAGCATTCCTGTGGCTAGATGGGAGGTGGAGACAAAACACGCCCACGTAAGTTCTCAGAACTACCAGCCTGGAGTTGTTGCTCAGTGAGGAAAGCTGCCTCAAACAAGGTAAAAGACAAGAAACAACATCCAAGGTTGTCCCCTGACCGCCACGTGTGGGCTTGTGCCACATGTGGACTCTCACACACAAATATGTCTTACACACACACACCATATACACACATACACAAAAATGAATAAGTAAAGAAATAAATTTTAAAAATGGTTTCTTGGGGCTGGAGAGATGGCTCAGTGGTTAAGAGCACTGACTGCTCTTCCAGAGGACCCAGGTTCAATTCTCAGCACCCACATGGCAGCTCACAACTGTCTGTAACTTCAAGATTTGACACCCTCATACAGACATACACACAGGCAAAACATAAATCATAAATAAGTATTAAATAAAAATAAATAGTTTCCCTTTGGAGTGATGAAGATGTTTTGGAATTAATGGTATGTATGCAACATTGTAACAATGCTAAAAAATATGATTTACTTTTTTTGTTTGTTTGTTTTTCAAGACAAGGTTTCTCTGAGTAGCCCTGCCTGGAACTTGCTCTGTAGACCTGGCTGTCCTCAAACTAAAGAGATCCACCTGCCTCTACCTCCTGAGTGCTGGGATTAAAGGCATGTGCCATCACCACCATGCCCTGAATTACATTTTATTTATTTCTTTTTTTGTTTGTTTGTTTTTTGTTTTTTTGAGACAGGGTCTATCTGTGTAGCTTTGGAGCCTTTCTTGAAATTCACTCTTTAGCCCAGGATGACCTTGAACTCACAGAGATCTGCCTGCCTTTGTCTCCTGAGTGCTGGGATTACAGGCATGGGACACCACAATCTGGCTTATTTATTTCTTTTTTTAAGGGGCGAGGATAAAGTCTTGCTCTGTAGATTAGCCTGGAACACACAATGTAGAGCAGACTTTCTTTGAGCTGGTTCCTCTTGCCTCTATCTCAGAGTGCTGGGGTTAAAGGCATGTGTCGTCACCACCACCACCACCACCACCACCACCACCACCACCACCACCACCACCACCACTGCACCGCACCCTGAATTACATATTTTCTTTTTGTTTTTTGTTTTTGTTTTTTTTCCCCGGAGCTGCAGACCGAACCCAGGGCCTTGTGCTTGCTAGGCAAGTGCTCTACCACTGAGCTAAATCCCCAACCCCTGAATTACATATTTTATTTATTTTTTTTAAGGGGCGAGGATACCTCACATACCAAGCTCCTTTTTTTTTTTTTTTTTTGTATTTTTCGAGACAAGGTTTCTCTGTGTAGTCCTGACTGTCCTGAAGCTCTCTTTGTAGACCAGGCTGGCCTCGAACTCACAGAGATCCAACTGCCTCTGCCTCCTGGGTGCTGGGATTAAAAGTGTGCACCACCACTGCTCAGCTATTTTATTTTATTTTTTTTTAAACTCATAATCCTCCTGCCTCAGCTTCCCAGGTGCTGGGACGATAAGCATGTACCACTATATCTCGATTGAATTTCAAACTTTAAAAAGATTAGTTTTATGGTATGTGAATTATATTTCAACGTAAGAAAGCTGGCCAGGCTGTGGTGGCACATGCCTTTGATCCCAGCACTCGGGAGGCAGAGGCAGGCAGGATCTCTGTAAGTTCAAGACCAGCCTGGTCTACAGAAAGAGTTCCAGGACAACCAGGGATACACAGAGAAACCCTGTCCTGAAACCTGCCCCCTACCCCCTCCAAAAGAAAGCTGAATAATGGCAACAACATCACAGAAGAATGGCACATGCTCAGACACTGAGGGCCACCAAGACTCTGACCCATCCCTTAGAGCTGTGGGAGGAGCATGCTGATTCTGTTCTTGCACAGTCCAGCTGGAGAGGATTTAAGATAGAATCGTGCTGAGCTGGCTTGCTATGTGCAGAATAAGAGGATGAATTCCTCAGCTCAGCTGAGAACAGAAGCAAGAAATGGCAAGACATCCAGACCTGGTCACATTGGAGCTCTGTGACAGAGGCAAATAAACACAGGGAATAGCTTAGTAACCTGGGACTCCATCTGGCTTGTGCTGTGTACACACCCTCATTCCTTTCTTTAAATGAGAGTTCTGCACTGATTTTATTGCATTTGTTAATTTGATGTGTGTGTGTGTGTGTGTGTGTGTGTGTGTGTGTGTGTGTGTGTACGGGTATTTGTGTGCTACTGGAGGTGTGTGGAGGTCAGAGGACAACTGTAGGAGTCTGTTCTCTCCTTCCACCATGTGGGTCCTGGGGTTCAAACTCAGATCATCAGTTTAGTAGCAAGAGTCTTTATCCACTGAACTGTCTCAGGAGCCTACATCCTATTTTCTTTTTTAAAAAATGTTAACCAAAGATTCATTTAATTTTTACTTTATGAGTATGGGTGGTTTGTCATGTTTGTATGCAGGGCATGTGCATACGCTGTCTACGGAGGCCGAAAGAGGTCAATGGATCTCCTGGAAATGGAGTTACAGACAATTTTGTGGGTGGTGAGAATCAACTGCTTATTCCCTGGATGAGCAGCCAGTGCTCTTACTGATGAGCCATCTCTCCAGCTTCCACAGCCTATTTCCAATAATGCAGTTTGCAGCCTGAGAACCTTACCCACAATCACTATGCACAGAAACCCCTCTCCAAACAATGCACCTCGCAACCTGTTATCAACCTAAGATCCCTGCCTGTATCGAGATGCATGCAAACTCCACTCCAAATAATAGAATACGTTTCTCTTTCCCTTAACCATCAAAAGATCAAGACACATTCTATTAAGTCCAGCTGTGAGGATGGGGTGCTCATCGGGCCTAGATTGGTTTTGGGTGGATGTGCCATAAGGCAAGCTGTGTCCTTAAAGTGAACGTTCAGGGAGAATTCCCTATTTACCCTCTTCTACCTATGCACAACCGAGTATGTATATAATTAAAATCAAGTGCATTGTGAGAAAGGACATGCGCAGTAGGGAAAAAAGGCTAAACAACTTAACCTGTCAATCAAAACAGAACCACGCTCACTATACCTCTCAGTAACCAAACTCCTCTTTCTCTTGAACCCATAGCAAAGGAAATCCCAGACAATAATCAAGGTCCTTGAGTAGCTTCATAGGGCAAACAGTTGATCTGTATTGTGTAATCTGTGCCATCCCTTAGCTTTGGGTAGAGAATTCTTGTTATGTCATAAACTGTGTGTGCTTTTACGTCGTTCTTGAACAAGAGTGCCAAGAACCTGGAAACACCTAGTTTCTTCCTTTTCTTTTCTTTTCTCTTCCTTCCTTCCTTCCTTCCTTCCTTCCTTCCTTCCTTCCTTCCTTCCTTCCTTCCTCCCTCCCTCCCTCCCTCCCTCCTTCCTTCCTTCCTTCCTTTCCTCCCTTCCTCCCTCCCTCCCTTCTTTCTTTCTTTCTCTCTTCCTTTTGACATAGGGTCTCACGTAACCTAGGCTGACCTCAAACTTGCAATGTGGCTAAGAATTACCTTGAACTCTTGATTCTTCTGCTTCTGCCTCCTAAGTCATGAATTATAGCCATGCACTACCATGTCCCACATTTAGACTAATTGAAACTTTTTTTTTTTTTTTTTCAAGACAGGGTTTCTCTGTGTAGCCCTGGCTGTTCTAGAACTTGTTTTGTGGATGAGGCTGTCCTCAAACTCAGAGATCTGCCTGCCTCTCTGCCTCCCGGAGTGCAGGGATTAAAGGTGTGAGCTACCACCCGGCAGGTTACAAATCTTTTGTTTTGTTTTGTTTTTTTTTCTTTGTTTTTCGAGACAGGGTTTCTCTGTGTAACAGCCCTAGCTGTCCTGGAACTCGTTTTGTAGACCAGGACTTAGGAAAATAGGGCTCAGACGCTAGACCTATCCCAGAGCCTGTTTATTGTTATAATTGTTGTTTGATGGTTTCTGGTTTTGTTTTGAGAAAGAGTCTTGTTATATAGCTTGTCTGACCTCAACGATCTTCCTCCCTCAGCCTTTGAGTGGCTATACAGCCTGCTCTTACAGAGCTGGCCAGTTAAGAACGCTTTTCACTTATGGGGGAGGGGCTCCTTAAGACAGGGTTTCTCTATTTGCGATCATCCTGCCTTGGCTTCCTATGTCCTGGGAGTTCACCGGCCGCATGCCACCACACCATACTGCTTGTCGTCTCCCCTTTTACAGCTTCAGGTGTGTTGTAAAACAAGACACGGAGAAATAGAGACTAAAAACAGTGTGTGGCAGAGATTGTGTATGGACCAGGAAGCTGAAAATATTTACTACCTGGATCTTTTTTTTGAAAAAAGTTTGTTACCCCATGTGTTAAAACAAACATCACCCAGTTCCATGGGTCAGGAATTCAGGAAAGGTGTGACTGGCCAATCTGCTCCACGTGGTACTGACTGATCTCTCAGGTGTGCTCACCCGGAGAGTGAGCTGGTCTGGTTCAGAGCGCCAGCTTCAGCCACGAGGCTCCTCTTTGTGTTTTTTTTTTTTTTTTTTTTTTGGTTTTTCGAGACAGGGTTTCTCTGTGTAGCTTTGCGCCTTTCCTGGAACTCACTTGGTAGTCCAGGCTGGCCTCGAACTCACAGAGATCCGCCTGCCTCTGCCTCCCGAGTGCTGGGATTAAAGGCGTGCGCCACCACCGCCCGGCTCAGTGAGGCCCCTCTTTGTACGCTGTCTCTCTGTTAGGGTAGCTGCAGTTATTACGGAACAGCTAAGGCACGTCTTAGGTTAGGCTCATACTGGGATAGCATTACCTCATCTGAATTCTAGCAGCCACCTGTCAGCAGAGATTCAAAGGGAATGGAAATATACTTCACCTGTTCCTGAACAGGGTGGCAAAGAGTTTGAGGCCTTCCTTACTCTACCTCAGGACTCCGTGCGCCTATTTACCTTTGGTTCATAGCATATCACTTGGATGGATATGATGGGTGGGATCGGACTCATTTTAATACAAAAGTATTGGATTGTGAGTTAAATCAGGGCTGAGGTCTACTTGGAACCTTAGGGAGCACGCTATGCTACCCATTCTAATTTGGGGGCTGCCGTGTGCCCAGCACTGAGCGATATCAGCACATTTGAACTCCAATTCCCATTTTGGTTAATGAAGAACAATAAAATCTGCATCTCACAGAATTAAACACTATAAGGGATATGAGAAAGCTTTATATATGAGCTATAATGTTCTCTTAATGATAGGTTGTTATTGTTGTCATTCCTGCCCAGCATGGGGAGAAGAGAAGGCCATAGGCTCTGAGTCCCCTGCTCTAGAGAATGAGTCTTCAACCTTATTCTACTCCCCAGCGCTTACACCAGCCTGTTCCCGAGAAGCATGTGTTAGGACAATGAAGCAGAGTTCCTATGGTTTTACCATCAAGCTCCAGCTAGGGAAGATTTATTTCCCTATGGTGGCTCTAATCATGGTTCGATGAGACTCATAATTCCATAATGATCTTGGTGCCAGCGACTCCCTCCCTGGGTGTCTCTGTGGAGGCTGTAGGGAAATAGGAAACCACAATGGCTGAACAAATAAGAATGATGAGTTGCATGTAGCCAGCTCCTTGTTGCCTGGATCAGCCTATTGTGTGCTCCAACATATGGAGTAATAAAGACGCTCCTGAGAAAAACCACATTCAGCTTGTCATCGTCACCTGGCTGAGAGAACGCAGCACTCCTTCCCTGAAATGCCCTGAAGCTCTCTGTCTGAGAGACACTTGCATACTTCTGCTTTCCTCTGTGCCTCATTTGTCTCCGGAGAGAGGGTTTGTCTACCTGAGTAATACCCCTTCTTACAGGCTTTGCACAAAAGCTCCCAGACAGCCGAGGAATGTATAATGGGTGTTGTGCGTTTAGGTCTGAAAGTAAGATCATTGCTCGGAATGTTAAGTAGGAATGTAAGGCAGAGTCCCCCGTGTGATCTTGTAAGTACCCATATGTGTATTTGTGTGCTACTTGACTTTGCTCAGCCACTAGTGTGATACCTGCATAGCCAATGGGCATGGAAAAGAGTAGAACCAATTGCTAAGGTAATACTGCACTTTACGGTGTGTCAGGCACAGGGTGGAATGCCTCATACATGTATATATATTCTCTCCCTCCCTCCCTCCCCTCTCTCCTTCCTCCTTTCTTCTCTGAGGATCCAACCCAGACCTTATGCATGCTACGTAAGTGTTCTATCACTGGCCTACGTCTCTAGTCCTTTATTTTTAACATTAAAAATATTTTTTATTACAGCTAAAATTTGTACTGAGGTATGAGGTGCAGGGCATCTCATATTTTTTGTGTTGTGTGATATTGTGTTTGTGTTCTGACAAATAAAGCTTGCCTGGAGATCAGACTGTATAGTTATAGTTTTCCTTTTTAACAAATTCAGAAAAGTCACTCACAAAAGAGGTGTAAAGTGTATAAGGTTGAGAGACATCAACAGATAATTTTGGGTTGGTAATGTAAGTTAGGATAGAAGGTGAATTAGGTACAACACTTCTGACTCACCAAGATATGATAGATAATGGAGTATTTTCTCTGAATTTGTCAAATGCTAATGGACTAGACATTGTTAATGTAATTATTGCCTGTATATATTTGTATATAGTTATTGTAGTTATTGTATATATTTTTTCTATGTTAGTTAAACCTCCACTCTTTGTTTAGACAAAAAGAGGGAAATGTGTGATATTTTGTTTGTGTTCTGACAAATAAAACTTGCCTGGAGATCAGAGGGCAGAGGTAGCTACTAGTTAACCATAGAGGCCAGGCAGTGGTGGCACACACAATTAACCCCAGCACTTGGGAGGAGAAAGCAGGAAGATCAGGAGTTCAAGGCCACCCTGGACTATACAGATTAAACCAGTCTAAAAGAGAAACAGAGCCAGGCGGTGGTGGTGCACATCTTTAATCCCAGCACTTGAGAGGTGGAGACAGGAATATAAGGTGGGTGGAGACAGGATCTCAGCCATTCCGTTCTGTGGATTCCTAGAGGTAAGAAGTCTCTCTAGTGGCTGGCTGCTCTGATCTTTCAGCTTTCCCCCCTCGATATCTGACTCCAGGTTTTTATTGTTCAGACTAATTAGGATCGCACTTCATCTGGTGCAGATTTGCGCATCAGGGCACCTGTGCCATGCACAGGTGGAGGTGAGAAGACAACTTGCAGGAGTCTGTCCTCCCCTTCCACCATGGGGGTCCCAGACACCAAGGTCAGGTGGTCAGGCTTGGCTGCAGGTGCCTTTAACTGCCAGAAACCATCTCTCCAGTCTGCTGGGTACTGTTTTGAAGGATGCTATCAGAGGAGAGAAAGGGTCTCCCATCCTTAGCTTGCTGGCCCTGAACTGTACTGGCATGCTCAGTTCCTGGACCCAACATGCCCAGGATCCCAGTAGGCACCTGTAGTAGTACTTTCTTGTTGGGACCGCCAACTTGCAAATAATGACATGGAAACTTATTATTAATTATAAAAGCTTGGCCTTATCTTAGGCTTGTTACTATCTAGTTTTTATAACTTAAATTAACCCATATTGTCTAATCTATGTTCTTCCATGAGGCTCATTACCTCATCTCCATACTGCCCATCCTGCTTCTTCCACACCTGGCTGGCGACTCCACCTTTCATCTTCCCAGAGTCCTCTCTCTGCCCAGAAGTCCCACCTATACTCTCCTACCTAGCTATTGGCCGTTCAGCTTTTTATTGCACCAATCACAGCAATACATCTTCACACAATGTATGTACAAATGTCCCACAATAGGCACCAGTCTTTCTGAAGCCCCTTGTAGCCTTGGCTTTTATGGGAGTATAGTCAAAGATTAATCCAAGGAGCAGGTCCAGGGGAACAGCAGCCCTGCAGTGGCAGGATTTTAGGACTTTTTCCAGGTATGTATGAGCAGCAGGATGAAAATTGTACAGAACTATGACAGCCAACTTGATTCACCCCAAATATGAAGCACAGAGTTCAACCATCTGAACCAGTCAGACCGTTTTTCTTTTGAGATAGGCTCTTATTTATCCTGGGCTGACTTCAAACATTTTACGTAGCTAAACATGATCTCAACTTTCTGATCTTCATGTCTCTGTCTTCAGAGGATGGAATAACTCAGAGATCTGCCTGCCTCTGCCTCCTGAGTGTTGAGATTAAAGGTGTGCGCCACCACCACTGGCTTTCTTTTTCTTTTCTAAAATACAGTCTTGCTCTGCAGCCCTGGCTGCCTGAAACTCCCTCAGTAGACCAGATTTGCCTTGAACTTGCAGGGATCTGCCTGCCTCTGCCTCCTGGGTGCTGGGATTATAAATGTGTGCTCCTGTACCTGGCTTTGACTAGTTTTCTTTCTCTTTCTTTTTTTTAATTTTAATTTTATTTTTAATTATGTGTTGTGCTGGACAGTTTAATGTCAACTTGACACAAGTTAGAGTTATCTGAAAGGAGGGAACCTCAGAAAACCTATGAGAAAAATGCCTCCATAAGATCTGACTGTAGGGCATTTTCTTAGTAATTGATGGGGGAGGGCCCATCCCCCATCCCATTGTGGTGCCATTCCTGGGCTGGTAGTCCTGCATTCTATAAGACAGTAGGCTGAGCAAGCCATGGGAAGCAAGCCAGTAAGCAGCACTCCTCCATGGCCTTTGCATCTGCTCCTACATTCAGGATCCTGGCCTGTTTGAGTTCTTGTCCTGACTTCCTTCAGTGATGATGAACAGTGCTGTGGAAGTGTAAGCTGAATAAACCCTTTCCTTCCCAACTTGCTTTTTGGTCATGGTGTTTTGTTGCAGCAATAGAAATGGTAACTAAGATGTATGTATACATGCTCCTGTGTGTGGGTTTGTGCAAATGAGTGCAATGCCCTTGGATGCCGCTGGCATTGGTGCTGGGAACTAAACTCAGGTCCTCTGCAAGATTGGTGTTCTAGCTTTGCTTCTCTGCTACTGTGACAAACACCATGACCAAAACTAATGAGGGAAGGAAAGGGTTAATTGCATCTTGCACTTCAAGGTCAGGGCCCCTGAGAAAGGATAGGGCAGGAACTCAAGCAGGAACTGAAGCAAAAACCATGAAGGAATACTGCTTTCAGCTTGCCCTTTGGCTCATGCTCAGCTAACTTTCTTGTACAGCCCAAGCCTGCCTGCCCAGGGATAGTACCACAGTGGGCTGGGCCCTCGTGCTTCAGTACGCTCTCTCACAGACATGGACACAGGCCAATCTGATAGAGGCAATTCTTCAACTGAGGTTCCCTCTTTCCAAGTGACTCCAGGTCGTGTTAAGTTGACAGAAGTTAACAGTCCATCTCTCTAGCCCCTTGATTGGGTTTCTAAAATATATATATATATATTTTTTTTTCTAGGAAATACACCATCTCTATATATATCTATCTCTCTATATATCTTTTACTCTATGCATCTAACTATGTAATTATGTAGGTAATAAACCTGTGGTAAAGTGCATGTCATTATGTGACCTATCATGTATGTGAATGGAGACTATTAATTTGCATACATGTGTAGGCATGTCGGTGTGCTGTGCGTATGTGCTGAATGTGTAAGCTGTGCTCAGAAGTGTGGGTGTTTGTGTCAGAATGTGGGGCTTTCTGTCAGAACGTATTTTCTATGAAGCTGCCATGATATAGCTCATCCTTCATCATGTTTTCTTTCTTGCTTTTCTGTTTCTTTGAGACAAGTTTTCTCAGTGTAGCCCTGGCTACCCTGGGACTCGCTCTGTAGACCAGGCTGGCCTCTGTTTCCCAAGTGCTGGGATTAAAGCATATGCCACCACAGCTGACCTCTTCGTGTTTTCTTGACAACAGGATGTTGACACAGATACCACAAAGAGATGATGGTCTCTTTGATTTGGGCTGACCTCTGGGATTCTCTCAATCAAAACTGTATGGAAGAAGTGATGTTATGGGGCCGGGTGGTGGTGGTGGTGGCGGCGGCGGCGGCGGCGGCGGCGGCGGCGGCGGCGCACGCCTTTAATCCCAGCACTCGGGAGGCAGAGGCAGGCGGATCTCTGTGAGTTTGAGGCCAGCCTGGTCTCCCAAGCGAGTTCCAGGAAAGGCACAAAGCTACACAGAGAAACCCTGTCTTGAAAAACCAAAAAAAAAAGAAGTTACATGGAGGGCTTGATCCTAAAACACTGTGCCTTTTAATGTTCTGTTTGGATGGAATGCTAGTTTTGGAAAACAGCCACTAATCTGTAGGAAGGGCGCTATGGTGTGAATGTTTGTCTCTGTTGAAACTTATTCGCCATTGTAATGGCATTAAGAGCTGGGGTCTATCCTCCCTTCTCTTCTGCTCTTCACCGCCCCCACCCCCGCCCCCACCACACACTCTCTCTCTGCATGTGCCTCTTCCCAGGCCTGGTTACTCTCTTCTGTCTACCCCCCTCCTCCTAATAAAGCTCTGATACTGGTGGAAAAAAAGAGCTGGGGTCTATAGGGAATCATTAATGCTTTTATTGATATAGTGGACTAATCATACTAGAGTGTGTTGTTACAAAGCAAGTCCACCCCTCCTGCTTTGCTCATTCACACATACTTATTACCTTTCTGCCTGAAGGAATGATGCAGTCTGGAGGGCCTCACCATACATCACCTCTTCATTTTGAACTTCCAGCGTCCAGGACCATGAGTTAAATAAATTCCCTCTCATTACAAATGACCCAGTGGTATTCTGTTGTAGCAATGGAAGATGGATTTTAGAGGCCAAGCCGCGACTCGGAGAGGTTTGTCAGTGTCCTGGCTGACAGCACCTGCTGAGTCTCCAAGTGCCAACTGCCAGCCCCATGACTGAACATCAGGCCCTTGACATGCCACCCCAGTTGGCAACGCATGGAATAGAGTTGATACTTCTCTGCTGTCTTCTGCCCAAACTGCAAAATAAATTATTGTTGTTTTAAGACACGCAGAGGATGCTTTGTTGTGCAGCAGTGAGTCACTGGAACAGGGCTAAAGCTGTCTGCCCTAAGTGTGTGTGCGTTCCTGCGATGCCAAGCTCTGCGGGCACCCGCAGGCAGTGCGTGTTGTCAGATGTCTGTGTACATGAATAGATGTGTGGATGAAATCCTTCTGCTCTTCCTGGAGCTTTGCTTCAGCCTCGGTGCGATGTTGTTTGGTGAAAATACTTTGAAATCTTGTCTGTCTTCTGGGTCTCTCTCTCTCTCTCTCCTCTCTCTTTTCTGTTTTTTTTCAGTGCATTCCTTTGAACCAGAAAGGCCTGTTTAGCTGAGAGCTAGTGCGTTTTAAATTTACTGACCTTCCTTTGGCCTAAGCCCCTTGGAGCTGCCAAAGTCTTCTCTTGGGTAGGAGCCTGCCATCAAGAAGTCCTCACACCCCTTTCATAAGGACTCAAAATACTGTGTTGTTTTTTTCCCTCTCCCTGTTCTGTCTTTTTTATTTATTTATTTATTTTTTTTATTTCGGCTTCTCTGTGTAGTTTTGGTGCTTGTCCTGGATCTCGCTCTGTAGACCAGGCTGGCCTCGAACTCACAGAGATCTGCCTGTCTCTGCCCCCCGAGTGCTGGGATTAAAGGCATGTGCCACCACTGCCACCTGTCTCCCTATCTTGTCTTTGAGGTCTTAAGCAATGCAATCACTAGGGTCCTGGGTATAGAAACTAGAATTAAACAGGAAACTTGGTTTTATTTTTACTTTTAATTACATTTATTAATTTATTAGTGTGTGTGTGTATGTGTGTGCACATGTGTGGGCGTGCTAATGCCACTCATGCAGGTGCAGGTCAAAGGATCACTTATTGGGGTTGGTTCATTTTCTTTTCCCACCGCAGGGGCCCCCCCGGGACCCAACTCAGATCTCCAGTTTTGGCAGCATGTGCCTTTACCCATTCAGCTCTCTTGCTGGCTTGAGACTAGAATTCTTGACTTTCTTTTTTTTTTTTTTGGTTTTTTGAGACAGGGTTTCTCTGTGTAGTTTTGCGCCTCTCCTGGAACTCACTTGGTAGACCAGGCTGGCCTCGAACTCACAGAGATCCACCTGCCTCTGCCTCCCGAGTGCTGGGATTAAAGGCGTGCGCCACCACCGCCCGGCTTTAGAATTCTTGACTTTCATCAATGAAGCTGGTGATACAGGTTCATGTGTGCCCATCTGGGGAAAGGTCAGCTGGTTCTTACCCTGCCTTGGCTGGGCCTACCTCTTCTGAGTACAGCCCAGGCGGTTGTGGATTCCAGCTCTGAACATGAGTGCTTCCCTTGGTCTTTTCTGGGATTCTCCCTAGAGTCCCGCTTCTCCATACTGGCTATCTGACTTCGCTCTTCTGGGAGCATTCCCACCCTTGCACCGAGGTACCCCCTAATGTAGTGTTCAAAAGTCACAGCTGGGGCAGCACATCTCTAATGGGTTCAGAGTTTTTGTTTCTGTGGAAACAGGAACAAAATCTTCCCCTCTATCTCACAAGAGTGTCTGATGCAGATAACGTATGTGAAAAGACTTTTCTCAAAAAGGGATTGGGGGATGAGGGGGCTGGAGAGATGGAGTAATGGTTAAGAGCATATATTGCTATTCTAGAAGACCCGAGTTAGCTTCTTAGCACTCATATTGGGCAGTTCACAATTAATTGCCTGTAACTCCAGATTTTGGTGGGTACCTGCACTCATGTGCACATATTCACATACAGACACATACACACATAATTTTAAAGATAAAATAATTTTTTTTTGAGACTGGTTCTCTCTTTAGCCCTGACTGTCCTGGAACTCACTATGTAGATCAGGTTGGCCTCAGACTCACAGAGATCCATCTGCCTCTGCCTCCTGACAGCTGGGATTAAAAAGATGTGCACCACCATACTCAGCAAAATAAATCTTTCAAAAATAAGGAAAGGGATTTTGGACAACTGCAGTATGACCAAAGATGACTATAGTTTGAGCTCTTTGTGAATATCATTGCAAAATGGTACTTGCTGGTTGTTGTGGTCTGATCTTTACATTTCCATGGCTTACTTGACCCTGAGCTCCTTGAGCTTAAGAACCCAGGAGTGCTTCACATACAACTGCATTTCCACAGCCAAGGCTGGTCTGTAGCTTGATGCTCACATTCAAGCGCACGAGCGGTCTAAGAACACAGAGGGGCTTCCTGGCAGCAGGATTTGTGGTGAAGGATTCCCTCAGGCTGGGTGTGGTGGCTTATGCCTATATTCTCCAGCCTCTCTGAAGGCTGAGGCAGGAGGATTGTCAATTCGAGGCCAGATGGCACACCAAGTTAGTACCCGTCTATCTAGGGCTTTAAAGTGAGATCCTGTCTCAAAAAAAAAAAAAAAAAACAAAAACACAAATAAACAAATGTATTCCCTTGTATCATTTCTTTTCTCTTGCTGAGACAAGTACCAGATAAAAGCAGCCAAAGGCAGGAAGGATTTATCGTGGTTTGTGGTTTGCTGTCCTTTATGGTGACATGACAGCAGGACCCTGAGGAGGCTGGTCACATTTTGTCTCTGTCAGGAAGCAGGAGATGAATGCTGATGCTCTTCTCTTTCCTCTTCGTGTTCAGTTTGAGTTCCCTGCCCCTGGAATGATGCAGGCCACATCCACAGTGGGCCTTCACACTTTAAACACTGTGGTAGTTTGAATGTTATTGGCCCCCATAAGCTGATAGGGAGTGGCACTATTAGGAGGTGTGGCATTGTTGGAAGAAGTGCATCACTGTGGAGGTGGGCTTTGAGGTCTCTTAGCTCAAGCCACTCCTGGTGTCTCAGACCACTTCCTGTTGCCTGCATATATATATATATATATATATATGTAAAACTCTCAGCTCCTTTTCCAGCACCATGTCTGCCTGCATGCCGTCATGTCCCACCATGATGATAATGGACTGAACCTCTGAAACCGTCAGCCATCCAGTTAAATGTTATCCTTTATAAGAGTTGCTGTGGCCATGGTGTCTCTTCCCAGCAATAGAAACCCTGACAAAGACAAACACCTTTATATATATATATATATATATATATATATATATATATATATAGAGAGAGAGAGAGAGAGAGAGAGAGAGAAATTTGTAACCTAGATGATTCTAAGTCATGTGAAGTTGATGATGGAGAGTAACTGTCACATCCCTCAAGGTGATGAATAGTATTGGCTCCCAGTTAGTCATGCATAGCAGGGTAAACAGCACTCAGCAGTGTACTGCTAAGCTACTGCTGGTAGGGTAGGTATATCAAATGCAGCTCTCATTTTATTTTTTGGTTTTCTGAAATAGAGTTTCACTGTGTAGCTCAGATTGATTTCAGACCTGTGATCCTACTCCCTCAGACTCCTAAGTGCTGAGCTTTGATCCATTATTCCCAGCTTTAAATGCATTTTTGCCTTATAATATTTCTGACTGACTATGGCATTGACCCAAGGTAGAATTACTCCTGGATCCATCTCTTCCATAGGAGAATAAGCTGCTCTCTGATCTTTCCTATCTAGAACCCAAGGAAATGTTTTTATCATTTCTCATTAACTAGCACTATCCACTCAGCTACTTCCCAGGAGCTCATTCTCCCTCCTTAGCTAGTGCCCACGGCTTTACTTAGTGATTATGAAGTCAATTTCCCATCTGATTGACATAAACATAATTAAAAAGGTAAATTGAAAGCTGGAATCTCACCTAATATATGAAAAAGGGAAAGGAATTCCAGAAATCAGTTATTGTTGTTATCTTGGGGAATATTTGCCTTTTTAGGACATTACTGGCTTGGATTATTTTTTCCCCCCGACTCACAAATGGCCTAGAGTTACTTGTAACTATTTTACTAGTCGGGTTTAATGGGTCTGTATATATGTGGTATAGTATGAAGAAAACATGACTTTGGAGGTACCCCATCTACTTTGAATCCCCACGTCTACCATTTTTATTCTATGACCTTGTATAAATCCTTTATCCCATCACAGTTAAAGTTGTCAGCTCGACACACCCAGGAAGAGGGAACCTCAGTCGAGGAATTAATTGCCTATCGCAGTCTGTGTGGCATTTTCTAGATAGGTAATTGTTGAAGGAGGGCCCAGACCACAGTGGGCAGTACCATCTCAAGGAAGGCGGGCCTGAACTGTATCAAAAAGGTAGCTAAGCAAACTGGAGTAAGACTGACAGACAGCATCATTTCTTCGTGGTCTTTGCTTCAGTTCTTGCCTCAAGTTCCTGACCTGACTTTGTTGGATGATGAACTGTAACCTGTAAGTCAAGTAAACTCTCTCCTCTCCAAGCTGCTTTAGGTCAGTATTTTCCCACAGCAACAGAAAGCAATCTAGAACATCCTCTTTGAGCTTTGGTCTATTTATAAGAAAAGAGGACAGCAATTCTAATCTTGTGAAATCTTGTACGTGCATCACCTGGCAAATCGGTGGTATGGCAGCATTAGAAATGCAGGTGACCTATTTATCTTTAAAATACTTTGTCATTTTAAAAAACGCACTCTATAAAGCGAGTGACTTACGGGTGCTCTATTTTGCATGAAAATTTCAAAGAACTATTTATTGCTTGAGATTCAATTTGTGTCATAAACTGAGTCATAACATCGTGATTTATATTTGCCTTCCACCCCC
>CABHPQ010173811.1:0-19323 GCA_902168405.1 Peromyscus aztecus | reverse complement strand
TGTGTGTGTGAGAGAGAGAGAGAGAGAGAGAGAGAGAGAGAGAGAGAGAGAGAGAGAGAGAGAGAATGAATATATCTGGCCACGAGTCTCTGTATTTGTTCCCATCTACTGCTGGAGGAAGTTTCTTTGATGATGACTGATCTATGAGTATAGCAGAATATCATTAGGAGTCATTTTATCACTACTTTTTTTGGGGTGGGTGTGGGGGGACCAGTAGTGTTTGGTTTCCCCTGGGCTATCTAGTCTCTGGTTCTTGGTCACCCAAGTAGTGTCAGGTATGGGTTCCATCTTGTGGAATGGGCCTTCAGTCAAATCAGACATTTGTGGTTACTTCCACAGACTTTGTGCCACCATTGCCCTAGCATAATTTGCAGGCGGCACAGCATTGTAGATCAAAAAGTTGGTAGCTGGGTTGGTGTTTACAATTCTCCATCAGTAGCCTGCAGAGTACCTTCCTGTGCCAAAGACACTAGAGCATAGGAATGAAGGTTCTATGTAGTCACCAGCTTGACCTCTCCATGTTCAATGAGTTCTGTGGGTGTTGCCTTTAGAAATGGGGCCTTACTGTCAATTTGGAGAGAGCAACCCATTGTCTTGGCAACAGCCTGATTTGTTTGGATATTTCCATAGGACTGCTTAGGCCACCAACTCAATTGGATGTAACCCAGTCTAAAATCACTCTTAGTATTCCTTTTTTAATTATTTATTTATTTTTATTCTGAAGAGGGCACCAGATCTTGTTATAGATGGTTGTGAGCCACCCTGTGGTTGCTGGGAATTGAACTCAGGACCTCTGAAAGAGCAGTCAATGCTCTTAACCACTTAGCCATCTCTCCAGCCCATTTTTTTTTCTTTTTTCTTTTTTTTTTTTATTCTGAAGATCTTAGTATTTCTTTAACTTAGCAGTTCTGGTAAATATTAAGAACTCGGAGAGTTGTAACCTAAGGTACATCTACCAAATTCCTTCTCATGTGGGGCAATGTGACTGCTGTGGGGAAAGAACATTCGTGTCAACACACAAATACAAATTCTCGAGAGGATAAATGATTCTGTCTTCACTTGGCATCATGGGATGAATGACAACGAGATTGGAAAGGGTGAACTAATAAACCTCCTTCCTTAATGCTGCTGTGGAGGAAGAAGGGAGTACTCCCAATGCCCCAGACATGCCTTAAAACTCATTCCAGCCAGGCAGTGGTGGCACACACCTTTAATCTCAGCACTCGGGAGGCAGAGGCAGGAGGATCTCTGTGAGTTGGAGGCCAACCTGGGCTACAGAGTGAGTTCCAGGAAAGGCGCAAAACTACACCGAGAAACCCTGTCTTGAAAAAACAAAACAAAACAAAAAACAAAACACAACAACAACAAAAATCCCATTCTAGCCTTTCACCAGAAGTCAAGCTCTTTAAAATGAACACTTTTATTTTGAGTTGAATTAGTGTTTTAGCATCTCTTATATCTGTTAGGGTCAGGCAAGCAGAAAGGATGGGAGGAAGGAAGAAAGACCATGAGGAGATGGGGAGAGTGTCTTCAGTCTTTTCTTTCTTGATGCACAGTATCTTAGTGAGGGTTTCTATTGCTGGGCAGAGACACCATGACCAAGGCAACTCTTACAAAGGAAAACATTTCAATGGACTCACAGTTCAGAGGTTTAGCCCAGTGTGGTCGTGGTGGGAAGCAAGGCAGCATGCAGGAAGACATGGTACTGGAAAAGGAGCTGAGAGTTCTTATGTCTTGACTCACAGGCAACAGGAAGTGGTCCATCTCACTGATTGTGGCTTGATCATATGTGAGATCTCAAAGCCTGCCTTCACAGTGATACACTCCAACAAAACCACATCTCCTGATAGTGACAGTCTCTTTTCTCCTAATAGTGACAGGAGCCATTTTCTTTCTAACCACCACACACAGTAACCCACAGAAGTTAGAAAGGAGCTGAATAGAGACTGGTAAGGGTCTCAAATCATCAGGAACCACCATGCATGCAAAGGCCTGAGGGGTGGTTATCACACCTATTCTTTCTAAGTTTTTCAGTGGAATCATCCCAACTCTCTGAGTAGGTTTTGTTTTGAAAATGGTGGTTCCTCTCTAGGAAAGTCTAATGTGAAGACAGATGAAAAGAACATAATGGGAGTGATCTACTATATTTTAAGTGAACTTCCTTTTTTGTGTTGTATGGATGCATTATGACTGACTTGCTCCTTAGCAGGAGGTCTGAGTTATTCAACATCACTTCAGCAGAAGGGGTTGTGGAACAATGATTAAGGCCTTTTGATCTGGTGATGAATATGAAGCATGGCTAAGCAGTTAGACAGGCCTGCTAGCAACTTGGTTAGGACCTATCAGCATGAAATAACTGATGTTTCCTGGCCTGACTGTGGTGGCACAAGCCTTTAATCCAAGCACTCAGGAGGAAGAGGCAAGTGGATCTCTGAGTTCAAGGCCAGCATGGTCTACAGAGTGATTTCAGGACAGCCAGGGCTACACAGAGAAACCCTGTCTCAAAAATATGAAGAAATAAAATAGTTAATGCTTCCTTTGACCAGCTCATTCTGGTAATATTATATTTTATTTTAAAGTGAGTCTCTTACAGTTGTCATAAAGAAAAAAGAATGTGCGTATAATTTATTTTAGTATTTTTAAGTAATACATATTTGCTTTTCCTGATTAAAGAATGAAACCCTGGGGCACTACAACTATGCATATTAAAGGTCTGATATATCACAGGTTTGTGTGCAGTGCTGGGGATAATGTAGATGTAAGAGGAAAGCCCAGCTCTATGTGTGAATGCTGCCTGAGATTCAGTCCTGTTGAAGAGATCCACTTTTTACCTCTGATCTCACTCAGTTTCGTTCAGTCTTCCTGCTACATAATGCTGGGGCTGGGGCAAAAACCCTAAGGTACTCAGGAAACTAACAAACCACTGAGAGGAACAGGAAAGGACAGAAGGACAGACACTTTGAAGTCTGTACTGAAACAAAGCAAGGTCAGTGGTTAAGACCATTTGTTACTCTTGCAGAGGACTGGAATTTGGTTCCCAGCACTCCTATCCCAGGGCTCACAACTGCCAGTAATTCCAGGCCCAGGGCATCTGCTGCTTCTCCTGGCCTCTGCCAGTACCTGCAGGCATGTATACATGCAAATACACACATAAATAACAAAATGAAATCTTTAAAAAATAGTAAATGATAGGCTAAGTATTAAAATAGACATTGAGGACTGGAGACGTAGCTCGGTGCTGGATTGCTTGCCAAGTACTTGTGAGGCTCTAGGTTCAATCCCAGGACCACCATCACCTAAATGAAAGGCAAGTTTGCTCAGGCTCTGAACCAACACAGTGACAGTATTATGTGTTTTGATTCAGAGTGGTCGGTGTATCTAGTCTCACAGTAAGTACTGCATGAAACTTTTGGGTCAAACTGACTTAAGATAAGCAGAGCATAATAGTGGTAAATCATACGAAGATAGTTTTCAAAATCATGTTGATTAACGTCACCAATAATCCACAAAGGGAGGATTGTCTACTCATGTCAGAGCCCCCTGTACACAATTTGTAGTTTGCTACACATTATTATATTCAAATTGCAGAACAGTCTGTTTATATTCTCATTTCACAATACAAGCTAATCATATATTCAGGATCAAAGCCTGAATCCCTTTTTTGTTATGGTTGAAAGTCATACATTAAAGATTGCAATACTCCACAGTCAGGAGCTACAGTCTATCATGCTTCCTACTGAATCCCCAGTACCTAGTGCTGTGCCTGTGCCAATTTCTTGTGGGTCCCCTGACCCCAACTGGCCTTGCACACTGGCAGTCCCAGGATGGGGGGGAGGAGCTGGGAAGCAGAGTCTTGTGAATACTGCAGGAATGAATGACCGGGAAGACTGTTTCAGAGGACAGCTCGTTTATTGAAATGGTGGGGGGAGCTTATATAGATCAAGTCGGGGGTAAGAGGAGGAAAGAGGTCAAGGGAGGAAGTGTGGCAACAGGGTGGGGGTGGGGGGTTCCGAGCATATCAGTCAGATTAGCAGACTGCTGGTCACATGATTTCTGAGAAGCCAGTTGTGTGGGGGGGGGCGGGGGGAGCAGGGGAGACAGAAGCTTGACTGACTTGATCATGACATAGCCTTTGTCACTATGGAGTTGAATAGACCCAAGCCTGACTTGGGTAGATATCGGTCCCACTCCTGCTGTGCTCTCTGAGAGATGTTCGGGGTATGGGCAGCAACACTCTACTGTCCTTCATCTGGCTAGGGAAGCCACAGCCTCTGTCACATGTCTGCCATTCATTCCACCTTTTGAACGCTACTCCTCCTCTGTTTAAAAATTTCTCGCCTAACAAAGTCCCACCTCCCTATAAATTTCCCCAGCCTTCTTTCCAGCTAAGATAGAAGCACGTGACTCAGGTTCTACTTACCATGTGTACCGAAAAAAGACCTGTTCTGAGGCAGGTTTTTCCTCCAAGTCTAATTTTCCTAGCAACGGCAAAAATGGATTCCTTGAGCTTTAGCTCCTCCTCTAGGTCAACTTTTTGTTACACTTTTTCACTAGTATTACAATCATTAGTACTAATAGATTTTCTGCCCCCCGATAATAAGCTTCTTCACTGACGCAGTAAGTCAGATCAAGTCGAATTGAAAAAGTATAACAACAGGTATTTTTAGCAAAGCAACTCCCGGGTGGGTTCTCTGGTTCCAGAGATCGAGGCCAGAGAAGTCACATACCCAGGCAAGGGCAGGAAAGTTTTATAGAGGGTAGGCCAGGGGTGATGCTGTATCCACCACAAGCTGCGTTCGTGCCCAAGTGTGGTCAAAAGCTGAGTGCTTAGGCGAGGACTTGGGCAGCTGGCACATTAGTGGAGGAAGTTGCAATAGTCACCAAGAATGTGGAACTGGGCTTTTTGACACCTTTCCTTTCTTTGGAGATTCTCTGAGAGAGCAGGGTTTGAAGAGAGAAAGAGAGAGAGAGAGAGAGAGAGAGCAGGGTTTTCCGGACTGTGCAGCGGCAAGCCGGAGGCTTCAACTGAACAAGTACCATTAGATTCTAATCCGTTGTAAAGGGGTAATACTAACATGCTCTAACCAATACACCAAAGGATAAGGTAAACCAAACACAATAGAACAGCAGTTCTCAACCTGTGGGTCACAACCCCTTTGGAGTCAAATGACCTTTTCATAGGGGTCACCTAAGACCATCAGAAAACACAGATATTTACATTACGATTCATAACAGTAGCAAAATTACCATTATGAAGTAGCAACGAAAATAATTTTATGGTCAGGGGTCCCCTCACATGAGGAACTGCATTAGAGGGACACAGCATTAGGAAGGTTGAGAACCACTGCAATAGGAGCTACATTCTTACTCATATAAAGTAAAAACACAGGGCATTTAAGGTGAGCAGACCATTCCCCATCAGAGATGTTTCAGAGATCTGGGCATCTTTCATCTTATGGCTCTACCGTCTGAACTACGTGGCTTCCCAAGTGCCGATCCCACCTGAACCCTGCCAGAAGGCAAAGGGCATGGGGAATCACACACCGAGAGGCTTATGAGAAGACCGGGAAGTGGGGCTTGTCAGTTTGTTCTCAGTCTATTGCCCTGAACTCAGCTGCGTGGCTGTATCTAGCACGAACACAGCCCAGCTCCCTTCAGGTGAGATGACGTGAGCATGAGGAAGTCATGGTTAAGTCTAGACCTTCTGTCTTCTCTCTCACTTCCTTCTTCCTCGGGATCACCAGCCAGCACTAAGGTCAACATAATAACCAAGTGCAAATCACCAACAGATGTGGTTTCAATCTGGATTTCTTTTCGTACTTGGCTCTCCTGTGCTTTCTCTCTCTCTCTCTCTCTCTCTCTCTCTCTCTCTCTCTCTCTCTCACTCTCTGTCTCTGTCTCTGTCTCTCTCTCTCTCCCTAAGCTTTCCTGTCAGGGAGGGTGTGCATATTCATTAGACAGTTATTTCCCAATTCTTTACTTGAAATTGCTTTTATCTTCAGACTTCCTGCCTGTCAGTTTGAAAGGAAAAGTGCTTAGCAGGCAGCCTGGGAGCCACATGTGTTTTGAGACCCTGGCACTGGGAAGACTCGGAGGTTTCCAACCGTCGCTTACTGACCACCCACCCACAGGCTAATGAAAGAAATGTCTTTTTATTTTCCCTGCATCTCTCGGACTAGGTGCTTTGTCAGCAGCCAGGGAGAGCTGGGAGTATGATTCCGGTGCCAGGGACCTCCAGAGCCCCGACTTGCAGAACCAGCTGTCCTTCCAGAAGCTACTGGAGTGTGGCGGAAGCTCTTTGCCTCAGCAGGCTGTCCGCCACAAGCTTCTCACACAGTCCCCGCATTTCGGCGCCTCCACAGGCGGAAGCTATCTGGAGCTGGCCAGCACCGTGAGTACCTCTCTTGTTCACAGAACACATCTTCTGGCCTGTCTGTATTCCGATACCAATATTTTAATTTTGAGCTCCAAGGGGGGAATATTGAGCATTGCCTTTTCTTGTTGCACTAAATGTTTTACCATTTCCTTTCTGCTAGTACTGTTGAGCACTCCAAAGTCTGTAGCACTTAAGGGCTTAGGAACTTCATTCTCACTGCTAACAATGGAGCAGGATTCTAAGAGGTGTTTTGATTAGCTCTATAACCTGTACAGTCTGATTTGCTAAAGTCCATGATAGCTCTTCTATAGCAACAAGAACTTCTTTCTGTTCCTAGATTTGGACTTCACTCCTTTGAAAAGCAAAGAGAAAAAGGTTTCATTGAAAGTATAATTATTATTCTGGTTTATAATTTTAAGATTATTTCCATTGGAAACCATGGAAAAACTTAGAGTTAATTTATGCTATGTTTAGTTTAACTTAATTTTTTTGTTATTTGGTGCCCAGGATTGAATCACAGCCTCACACAAGGGCAAGTGCCACCCCTGGCCTACATTCCCAGTCCCTTAAGCTCTCCCTTTCTGTTCACATGAACCGTGATAGTGACTGTCTGGGGTAAAGAACTATTGGCTTCCTTTAGCCAGAGTTGGGGCATGAGGGTGCATGACTTATGGCTGGCTCATTTTCAGTGACTTGCAGTTTTCAAACTGAGATTGTTATCTGAGCTCTGTGGGAGTTCCTCCCTCCCTCCCTCCCTTCCACCTTCCCTTCCCCTCCTCTTTCACTCCCCCTACCTGGAAATTCAAGTTTGAATGGGAGAATGACATGTCTACAACCATGACGTATGATTCACAGTTTGTTCGATTAAGACTACAGGTTTATAAACACATGTTATGACATATTTTCTATTCATATGTTTTGGAGGGAGATGTTTGAAAAAGCTAACAATCATAAATCTCTAGCAATAATTAAAATGTAAAAAAATCACACAAATCCCAATTACATTCTATAAAATTCCTGACCAGTAGTTGTCAAAATTGCTAAGGTTATTAAAACCAAGGAAAGTCTGGGAAGAGACACCGTCTGCCTACAACCATCCTAAAAAGGTATAACCTAAATGTAACACCATTCCTTTGCTGGGATGCTGGGTAAGAAAAATCTAAGGAGACCTGGGGAAATATGGGCTGTAGTTGATAAACACTGTTGCTTTATGAACTGTGATGAGGATCATATAATAATACAACATGTTAATAAATGAGAGAAATTGGTCATAGAACTCTCTATCCCATTTTTTGTAACTTTTCCGTAAGTCTAAAACTGTTATATAAATTTAAATGTTTTTAAATTGTAAAATATTAAGAACACTTATACATGCAATCCCTTCCTGGGTATGATTACATCTCCTAAGGCCTATCAAATCATCTGTGGTTATTATACTATTCCTTGCTTGACTGCCCTTCAAGGACAACCTTGTACAGTTTGAGTAGAGCCATAACTATTGTACCTGCTTCCTGTGTGTTCAGTAGACCAGGAAACTACCAGTAAATATGTCTGGCATGGTCTGGATTTAGCCATGCCTGTTACAAATCCTCTCCAGCAGACTGGGCCTTCCCTATGCGACATCAACTGAGTTTTGCAGCTCACCAGTGATCTTTGTAGCTCAAGGATTACCCTGTACTCTGATCACCCTGCCTCCACCACCTGAATTCTAAGATTGTTGACATGTACCACCATGCCTGGTTTATACCTTGCTCAAAACTGAATCCAGCACCCCATGCAGGTTAAGCAAGCACTCTGGTGATTGAACTCTGATCACCAGTTCATGATGCTGTTTTTAAGATAGTCAATGCTGTAGCAATATAGATGAGAGTAAAAACCAGCATTACACATTGATCAATGTTTGGTGGCATCCACTCTGGAGAGGTCAAGGTTCACGGCCCCCAGATGTTCCCAGATATTGGTGAAATTATTAAGGCCACTCCACGTAGTTAAAAGGGAGGTTTATTATGTGGGGTAACTTACAAGTGAAGGGATAGGTTGCAGGGTCTGGGAAAGATGTAGCGCAGTCCGGCGGTGTTCTCTGGAGAACTCTGCTCGGTCTACCTCCAGTGTCTTGGGTACAGGAACCAAGAGAGCCGGCCCATCTGGATCTCAGGTCTTCAGGGTCCTCTCTCAGCCCACCCCCCACTTGTAGGCGTGACAGTTACCGAAGCCTCAATGGGGGTTGGAACCTCCAGATCAAAGCTGGAATGGCTACCCACTACACCCAGATGTGGAAAGACACTGACAGGTTCCTATCTCTAAGTGAATCTGTGGTCCTTGCTTTCCAGGAACCTCCTGAGCGGGGTCCTGTTGTTCTGTCTCTTTGGCAGAAGCAGGTGCAAACCTCAGGTTTCATCTGGCTGGGTCCTCTGAGCTGGGTGATCAAAGGAATCAAGGCATGGAGTTCTCATATGTCCCCAGACATATGCCCTTCCTGTTGGTTGTCTCAGCACTGGTGGATGATGCTTGAGATGGCCTCAGCGGATGCTGGCCTGATTTAAAACAAAAGAAAACAAAACAAGGTGCGTGTGATGCCATTCTTTCATTCCTAGAGACATGCGAACCAATAGTTCATGTTGACAACAGATCCAAGATTGGATACTACCAAGGGCTAACCACTGGGTTTAATTTGGGTTACTTACAAGAATATAAGTGAATAGTTACTCATAAAAGCGTAAGTGATTCAAAGACAGTCGCATCACCAAGATCCCACCCCAGTGTGAGTGGCAGCTCACAGAAGCTGGAAACCTAGAGAATATTGTCCGGCCTAAATACAATTCACAGATTGGAGACGGTCTCTTTCAGGTAGCCTAGGTGGCCTGAGTCTCTTCTGGGTCACTCTGCTGATTTCTGCATCCCCCAGGCAGCTCTGAGAGTATCTTTCAGCAGTCCTTACAGCTTATACATGCTTGGGGAGAGAGGAGCCTAGAGAATCTGGTCAATTGCAGGGACTTCCTGAAGCTCTTGCATTGCTTATTTCCTGAAATGAACCAGCTGCCCGGATGGATAGAATCTTTCATCTCCTTTAGAAAATTTTGTTTTGATGAGCTTCCCTTCAAGGTGGATGGTTTTGTCTCAGAGGAAATTGTTACACAACACCAGGCACCCAGCTCAGATAGCAGTAGTTAGTGCACTTCAGCTTGGAGACTCTTCTGTGTGTCTATGGCTCTGAAGGCCTTTGAAAAGGAGCTGTGATAAGTGGTGGCATCTAGTCACTGGAATGCGATGAATAAGTTAAAAAAGATTCAACTCCATAAATGATTAGCAACTACACACGTGACCAAATAAATAAATAAAACTGAACATGCTCACTTAAGGCCTTCCTTTGTGAGAACCTGACTGACCATAAATACAAATATAGGCACCAACATCTTATGATGTCCATGTTGTCTCACAGCGTGGAAAACAGAAATTTTTAACTATGGCTTGAACTTAATTATGTGCTTAAGCCCTGGGTTAGGGGTTGGGGCTCCCAATTCTCCACCCCTTCCTATGTCTACACTATTTCCTTTGGAGTCTTCTTGTCCCATGAGAAATAGCAGTCATTGAGCCAAACACTGTGTTTAGGATGGTTCATTACACAACCACCATTGCTTCTGAATCTGCTCGCAGGGATCCATGATCCCAGCTTGAGAAACAGACCTCATGTATGGCCAAAGAAAGCAAATAGCCTCTTGAAATGCCACACTCAGGCAACCCCTTTATTTATAAAATCATAGTAAAAGTAATTTATGTTGCTTCTGAAACAAAATCCTGAGCTAATAAAATTAGGTTCTGTTTAAAAACAAAACAGCTAGAAGCAAAAGACGGTCAGCATCCAGCTAGGAGATGGGAAGCACACAGCAATTCACACAGGGGAGAGTTAATAGAAGCAATATTAATGGGTAGCACGGCATTGCCTCTAGTGGGTAAAGAAAACTGTAAGTTCACAAATAACACAGGGAAAGAACAGCCCCACATCTCAGACAGAGACAGAGTGCCCAGCCAAGAAACACATTTGGAAGAAGACTTTAGCATTGCCCAGGGCTAATTCTCCCTCTGAAGGGGTGATGGTACCCTGTGGGCAATTTCTGCCTTCCTTCAGCATCGTCTATTGATAGAAGCAATGCTTACAGAGTCCCTCCATACAACACAGGAGAAAGAAGAGAAAATTGGAAGCAAGAGAAAGAAACCCATAACTGGCATAGGTCTCCCCCGCAACGCATTGGGAAGCTTCCTACACAAGCATTTTTTATTTATTTATTTATTTATTTATTTATTTATTTATTTATTTATTTATTTTCTTTTTCCAGAGCTGAGGATCGAACCCAGGACCTTGTGCTTGCTATGCAAGCGCTCTACCACTGAGCTAAATCCCCAACTCTGCATTTTACTTTCTAAGTCCCTGCCACCCCCACCAACAACAACCTCTCAATATTGTTGCAATGGCAACTAAGTTTCAGCATGAATTTTGAAGGAGATACTCAAACCAAAGCAGGGGCCAAGTACAGAAGGACAAGATGATGCTATAAACAGACGCTTGCAGGGAAGAGACAGGAAGGCACATGTGGTTTAGGGCACAAGCGGTTAGTCATAAGGGATATACCTCCTCACACAAATGTCAGAGCTGGTGGTACAGTGTATTGACTCTGTAACATAGTGTTCAGCTTTAAGCTGTTCTGGGTCTTTCAGCTCAGCACAGGCGGGCAAGGCCAGTCTGCAACCTCCTTCATACTCTTACTACGACCAACCTGGGTGCTGTTGGTGACCTGCAGGAGAAGCTGGAAGTCTTTATCCAGGAGCTCATGAAGCTGGCCAAAGACCCAGAGAAGCTAAAGGAGGAAATCTGGTAGATCTGTAATGTAAGCCTGATGTACCAGGTTGTTGAGTGGCAGACTCGCAACAGTCCACATAAATTGCCACTGTGCTTGGCATCTGCTTTAGTGTGAATGTTTTCTGCAAAACTCATGCTGAATTTAATCACCGTGATAACCGTATTAAGAGTGAGGAACTTTAAGAGGTTAATTGGGCTCCAAGGGATCCGGCTTTGGGAGTAGGGTTGATGCCATTATAAAGAAAAGGATAAAGAAAGAATGCCAAGCATGGTGGTATACACCTTTAATCTCAGCACGCCGGAAGCAGGGGCTGGTGGATCTCTATGATTTCCAGGTCAGCCAGGTCTATACAGCAAGCTCCAGACCAGCCTAAGCTACACAGTGAGACCCTGTTTCAACAAGAGCAAAAAAGGCAAAATAATAATGGTGATGGTGACGATGATGATGATGATGGTGGTGGTGGTGGTGGTGGTGATGGTGACGATGATGATGATGGTGGTGGTGGTGATGATGATGATGGTGGTGATGATGATGATAAAACAAGAGTGTGCCCACCCCTTGCAAACAAAACACCCATTGTCAAATGCTGGCACTTTGGTTTTGGATTTCCCAGCCTTGAGCTGTGAGTTCTCAAGTGTCTGTTCATTATAAGTCACCAAGCTTCAGATATTCTGTGATAACAGTACAAAACAGACTAAGACAGTGTCCCACACCAGCTTTCAGAAGGTGTCAAGGATGACTTCTTCACACCTAACCTGCAGATTTCACATATGATATCCCTCATGTCTGACCTTGCAGAACCATGGAGGAAAGAAAGCTCCAGGGAGCTTGTTTCAGCTTAGTTGAACTGACTTGGTTCCGAGCCACCATGAACAATGATGAAACTGCCAGCAAAACCCAAGCTCTCTTTGTAAAGCAAAGCCACATGAAACAGTGAGAGTTTGGTAAAGAGAGAATGCAAGAAGAAAAATGCCTGTTCTCTGGAAAAACTTCTCCGAAGATCTGTATTACTAGTGCAGAGAGTAATGTTAGAGCTTCTAAATACTGACGTGCTTGATCACTTTGATGCATAAAATACAGATACTTTTATTTATAGATACACCACTGATAAATTCTTGAACAAATATAAATTCTAGGTACATTCTTTCAGCCATATAATGTTTGAAATGGCCTTAGCTTTGGCATTTTCATTAATAAAACAACTAATTGATGTGAACTAAAATTGCACTTTAAAAGAAACCATGCACACTGTATAAAGTATTTAAATGAAACAATTTGATGGGAAGAAACAGCCATGATTTTTCTCATCTTTCCTCACTTAAATAGTCTTCACAAATTTTTTTATGTCCTTGAATTGTTTTTAACACAGGGGAATTTTCACTTCTCCTTCTGTTACTTTAAGATGTTCTGGTCATTAAGGAGTTGCCAAATTTAGGGTTAACATCTAGAAACCTTTGCTCTAGAGATGTACCCCAGCGTTGTGGCCACAGCACCCTCTTCTGGGCACTGTTCAGCAGCAAACAAGAAATTCTTCAGCATAGTTTGTAATCAACCCTTTAAATTTTTAGGAAATTGGGACAATACAAAATGAAAAAAAAGAATAAAAAAATAGAGATTTGTTTTGTTCTGAGAAAATGGCCAAGGAACAGCCTAGAAATTTCAAAAACTTTCTCCTGTCTAGGTGATTGAGATGGATTTTTCTTTTTGTAGGATTTGCTTCCATAATGACAAAGACATTTGGCTTTGAGCTGTCATTTATGTGACACAGCAGCTATCTATGAAGAAGTATATCACTTTGTGTTTCCCCACCATTTCAAATGATGGCTCACAGCTCAGAAAAGCACAGCTTTCCTCTTTTCTTCGAAGATTAAGAAAGCTAAGTCTTACTGGGCTGTTCAATCCTGTCTTCCTCTGCCTTGCACAATTAGGCTTCAATTTTGTCTACTTCCTTTTAATGTTTTCCGATATTTGTTTATTTTGTAGCTTGGTATACATGCATGTGTGAACACGCACACGCCAAGGCACACATAGCCTTGGATAACTTTTGAATTAATTCTCTCCTTCCACCATGTAAGTCCCAGGGATTGAACCTTGGTCCTCAGGCTTGGCAGAGAGCACCTTTACAGACATCTCCTCAGTACAAGTTCCCTATTTTAATACTTAATTTTGTACTTTTTTTTTAACCAAAAGGCATTTACATGTTTTTAAAGAAGAAAACAAGGTATTCATGAGTTGTGCAAGTGAAATTATATAAATTTAAGAGCCAACAGTGGCTGAAGAGAGAGCTCAGCCACTAAGAGAGCATACTTGCAGAGGACCCAAGTTCAGCTCTCAGCACTCTTACTGAACAGCTCACATTTGCCTATAATTCTAGCTCAAGGGGATCTGAAAGTCTGTTTCTGCTTCAGAGGGGACACACACACACACACACACACACACACACACACACACACACGTAAAAATAAAATAAATAGGGTCTGGAGAGATGGCTCAGCAGTTAAGAGCACTGACTGGCTCATCCAGAGGACCTGGGTTCAATTCCCAGTACCTATAGGGTGGCTCAAAACTGTCTTTAACTCCAGTTCCAGGGGACCTGACACCCTCACACAAACATACATGCAGGCAAAACATCCATTCACACAAAATATACATACATTAATTATTAAAAAATAAAATAATAAATGAAAGTTAACAAAGTACTTTCATAGCATACCTAAGGCCCTGAGTGTGGGCTCCAGCACTGTATTAAACAGACAAGAGATTTGGTGAGTTTTGTTGTTCTATGATTCCAACAGTCAGAAACTCTATGGAGCCTTCTCTTTTATACTGATAATATACCTGGTAATGGAACATTGAATTAGAACTGTGTCTATGTCAGTTTTCTTTAGAGCTATGGCTCCTGGTAGATCAACCACGCTCTAGTGGATGGCCCAACGTCTAGGAGCATATGGGCAAAACAAATTGGATTTGGAGAGTTATTAAAAAATAAAGAGGATGCAAAGTTGAGAGGGAGTAGGAATATGGGGAGTAGATCAGGGTGGGGGTGTGGTCAAAATGCATTGTAGGCACATATCAAAATCTCAAGTAGTAAAAATCTTATATTTAAAAATAAACAAATGAGACCTGTGCCGTAATAATCTGTCACATGTTCCTAAGTACTGATAAGTCGATTATTAGCTGAGCTTCTCTTAGAATGACATTCAGACTTCTGTCACGTTGGAGAACACTTCCAGTCTGCATATTTCAGCATGAGCAACACCATTCCTACTCTTGAGATGAGGCTCTTAGTTTTGTTTCAACCATTTGATGAACTCTGTGTGCTTTCTGATTTGTTTTCCCTTTTCTCCACTTCAGTTGTGAGATACTGAGGGGTGTGTGTGTGTGTGTGTGTGTGTGTCTGTGTCCGTGTGTACCATTATCTTTACTATTTTATCTTTTATTTGAACCTGCACCTAGATGTTTTAAAAGCAAGGGCTGAAAAATATATGAAATAAAATAAAAATAACAGTGAGCAGTGGGTGCCCTTTCTAAGTCACACTAGAGCTCTGAAGAGTCATCTGATGATAGCTTGGTTGGCTTAGCGTTCACTGTTTACAAGGATACAGACTGTGAGTATGCACGTTCATTTGTATTTTGTTTTGTTTTGTTTTTTCTTTTGGAGCTGAGGATTGAACCCAGGGCCTTGTGCTTGCTAGGCAAACACTCTACCACTGAGCTAAATCCCCAACTCTCATTTGTATTTTTTTGATACATTATTAATGACTTGGATTTGATGGGGATGTCCAATAGTTTGGCCTGCAGGAATTTTAAGCCCTAATAATCTAGTAACCATTTTGTAACCAACTCTGCAATCTATCATTTTAACTTTTTTATTAAGTTCAAGTATAATAGCCATTGCCACCTCTCAAAAGAACCCATATGAGAAATGAAAGGTTATTTATTTGGATTCTTACATGACCATTTGAGAATGTACAGAGGTGATTTACTATGGTACATTCAATTCTTCATACTGATTGAGTTAGTAAAATCTTCACGAGTACACTTAATCTCTAAAATGCTCTGTGTATCCCCTCTTAACATCTCCATCTTTTCATATACTGGCAAAAACTCCCTGCTCAGATTCTTATTCTCTTACCCTCCCCAGCCCCAGATCTCCAGTGCTGACCCTGGCCGCTTCCATCGTGTCTAGTTCAAAGAGACTGGCTTTCTCTCTTCCTCTTACCCAGCTCCCTCTTCCTGGCAGTGCCTTCGATTTATTTACAGCTTCCTGTCCTTTGTTTTTCTCTCAAACTCCAGTAAAACTGCTCTTAGGTTTAAAAAAAAAAATTACATTGCAAGCATAAATTTGACATTTTATGCTCTAACATCCTGTGGACATTGTAATACTTTGGGGAAAGAACATTAAATTTCGTAAAAAGCTTTCTTTTCTCCCTTTTTACTTTTGTTGTTGTTGTTGTTTCTTTTTCCGAGGGGATTTACAAAGGCCTTTTTGGGTGCATTTATGAACACGAAGATGTTCTTGAAGGATTGCTGCTGTGTTATTTGCAGAAATCTACAGTCCAGGCCCCAGTGGCTGCGGTGACTCGTTTTTCCGGACAGGTTCTCTGTTCCTGGTTAGCCAATTGGACTTGCTGTGGCCTTATCCCCTTTGCCATGGCTCAACTTGTTTCTTCTTTGTAACAAATGAAGGAGTGAGTAGGTGACCGGGTGGCAGGGAAACCCCCTTCTTTCTTTCTGGTCCCTGAGTCAGGCTGTAAAGAGAACTTGACTGTCCTTGACTGGCAACAAATGCCTAAGGGCCCCCACCCCACTCTCACAGCACCCACCCGTGTGGCCATTTCCTGCTTCTGGGGAGCATGGGCTCTTAGATATCTTGGGAGTTGGTTATCTCCTTTTACCATGTGGGCTCAGGAATCAAACTCAGATTGTTAGGCTTGGTAAGAGCCTGAGCTTTCTTACCAGCCTTCAAATGCATTCTTTTCTCAGTCCACATTTAACCTCGTAAAATATGATCTTGTAGGCCAGTGACATTGTCTTAGTTAGGGTTTCTATTGCTGTGAAGAGACACCATGACCACGCATCTCTTATAAAGGAACACATTTAACTGGGACTGGCTTAGAGTTCAGAGTCCATTATTGTCATGGCAGGAAGCAAGGCAGCATGCAGGCAGACATGATTCTAGAGAAGGAGCTGAGAGTTCTCACATCTTAACTCACAGGCAACAGGAAATCATCTGTCTCACCAGGTGTGGCTTGAGCATATATGAGATCTCAAAGCCCACCTCCACAGTGACACGCTCCTTCAACAAGACCACACCTACTCCAACAAGGCCACACTTCCTAATAGTGCCACTCCCTTTGGGGGCCATTTCAAACCACCATGGACATTTCAAAAGACTGAAACTTGCCAACTCTCTCTGGCCAAAACTGAAAAGCAGATCTCCAAACCTCCCCAACATCAGCATCATTTCATCAAGGGAAGGTACTTGTTAGCATCACAGGTAGGTAATGTTTACTATTAACCTTTTATCTGTATAAGTAAAGGAATGAAAAACTAAATTTAATTTCATTTTTGCTTTTCACATTTCCTCATTAATTGAAAGAAGTTCTGCCATGAGTCACCAGGACGTGAACGTCTCTGACACACATCTGCACTTGTAGCAGACTGTGGAAAATGAATTTCACTTCTTTTGGATGAACCCCGTGTTCCAATAATGTAAGAGTGATAATATTTTCTCTAATCATGACAAGGATTAAACTGAACAACGCACACAAAGTGATTAATTGAATTCTTTGTGAAAGAAAGTGTGCAATAAACAATTATGGCTGCTCTTGCTGTTTTCCTATCTTATTAGAAAAAAAAATCTTGAAAAATCTTTGAATGGATAAAGATGGAGCAGCATTTGAAGACAGAAATCAGAAAGTTACTGAAAAAGCAGGTTTTGTGACAGCTGTTATCCTGGCACACATGAGTTATGGCATATAGTATTCTTTCCCTTTTGCAAATTAGTTAGTGTGGGGAAAAAAAAAAAAGAGAGACGCTCAGAGAGTAAGCTTGCCACCAAGCCCAACCACCTGAGTTTGATCTCTGAACCCATACGGTTGGAGAGAACCAACTCCCACAAGTTTTCCTCCCCACACACACCATGGAGCATACACTGACAATAAATAAATAAATAGATAGATAGATAGATAGATAGATAGATAGATAGATAGATAGACAGATAGATAGATAGATAAGTGTTGAGGTTTTTTAAAGTCCATTTTGAAGACCTTCCAGGAGTATTAGTACCAACAGCTAGTGAGGTGTTGGGCAGTCACTAGTTGTCCTTCTAATGAAGTTCACATTAGTTTTTAAGTCATTCTGCTGGGCAGTTCAACAGAGCATCATTTTTCCTGTCTTTGGGATTACCATCTCTGACAAAAGGATACTCAGTGTTTTGAGTACACACTAGAGGGCAGTGGTCCTATGACTAGACACCTCATAGTTCCCTGATCTCTTGGCATTCCTCTGTCATTCATTTTGTGTAGGTCAGAGGAGAAGGACTTTCCTACACATTAAAAAAAAAAAAAATGACACTTGCGTCTCGAGTCCAGCTTGGCAGCATGCTGTCTGTCCTTGCTGTGGTGGTTTCTTCTCCATCCTTCTTCCATCTTCTCCATCCTTCTTCCAATAACTTATCTTAGTGGGTCTTTAATCATGGGAATAGTATTAGCTCGCTCTTTCCTTCTCTCTCTCTCTCTCTCTCTCTCTCTCTCTCTCTCTCTCTCTCTCTCAACTCGGATCTCACTGTGTAATGCTAGCTATCCTGGAACTTGATATGGAGACCAGGCCGGGCTTCCAGCTCACAGAGCTGTGCCCACCTTTTCCTCCAGAGTGCTGCAATTAAAGTCATATATCAACACACTGGCCATTATTAACTCTTAATGACATATTTTTCTTTAAAACAAATATAGAGGTGAAAGCACCACTTGGGAGGCAGAAGCAGGTGAATCTCTGTTGAGTTCAAGGCTAGCCTAGTCTACAAAGTGAGTTCTAGGACAGCCAGGACTGTTACACAGAGAAACCCTGTCTCAAAAAAATTATATACATGGAGAGAGAGAGAGAGAGAGAGAGAGAGAGAGAGAGAGAGAGAGAGGGAGGGAGAAGGCGGGGCCGGGGGGATGCATGCATTCTTAACGTAGGATAGTAGTGTTTGCTAGCTTTGCATCTTTGTACTTGAGAATGTATTTGTGGATTAAGAATGGGGGAAAGAAAGCAAAGTCTTCTAGTGTTTGTGTGAACCGCCAAGAGTGCAGAACTGTGTCTTCTCCACGGTCACATAGGAGAGTCACAGTTCTGCTCACTGTCTCACCACTCCTGTCCTGTGGGAAGTCAGCAGGGAGCCCAGCTTACTGGGGCAGAGGTAAGCTGATCTGCCCTAAAGGAAAGGGCGCAGAGGGAAGGTGTGGCTAGGGACAGTTAACCCTGGCCCACATGTTTGCAGAGAGAAGTCCCGGGACAAAGGAGCAGACGAAGAGGTTTCAAGAGGAAAGCGGGGAATGGCGAGGAGGACAGCAGCGGATGATCCATGAGTCAGCCTGTGCTGGACACGGGGACCTAAACAAGGACTCTTTTGTTTTTTTCTTACGTTTTATCATTGAACTGTTTCTTTGAAAGGACTAGCTCTCTGAACCTTGATTGTGTGGGCTCCTGGGTTTGTGAAAGTTATACACAGAATGAACTTAAAGGAATTTTATTTTTAAATACAGAAGTTTCAATTCATGTATGTGTGTGTGTGTGTGTGTGTCTGTGTGTGTGTCTGTGTGTTAATGGGTTTGTTTGCTGTATTTTTATATGTAGTAATAGCTAGGAGGGAAACCCTTCTTTGGCCTCATCTAACCAGGGCCTGGGAGGGAGGAACAACACCTGGACCCTTGTCGCAGCCTGTGTTCTGTGATACAGGGATGGGTATGCCTTCTGCATTTCTTACCATGTTGTTAATAGCTCTTGGGCATTTGTTCTATATTACATAATGTGCAAGATATTCTGAGAGCAATACAAACTATCTCACTCAATTCTCACAACCTTAGGCCATGACTAATATATATA